>CAUYON010080860.1:0-139130 GCA_963573935.1 Arctocebus calabarensis | reverse complement strand
CTGGGACTGCAGGCGCCTGCCACAATGCCTGGCTATCATTCAATGATTTTTAGCAAATGTACCAAGTTGTGCAAACATCACCACAATCCAGTTTTGGTACATTTCCACCATTCTAGGAATCCCTTATGCTTGTTTATAGTTAATCTTCATTCTCCTCTCTAGCCCCCAAGCAACCACTAGTCTGATTGATATATCTATAGATTTGCTTTTTCTGGAAATTTCATATAAATGGAATCTTGTAAGACACAGCCCGTTTTTTTTTTTTTTTTTTTTTGAGACAGAGCCACAAGCGGGCACCCTGGATAGAGTCCCATGGCATCACAGCTCACAGCAACCTCCAATTCCTGGGCTCAAGCGAGTCTCCTGCCTCCGCCTCCCAAGTAGCTGGGACTACAGGCGCCCGCCACAACGCCCGGCCATTTTTTTTGTTTGTTTTGGTTGCAGCCATCATTGTTGTTTGGCGGGCCTGGGCTGGATTCGAACCCGCCAGCTCAGGTGTACATGGCTGGTGCCTTAGCCTGTTGAGCCACAGGCGCAGAGCCAGTGCACATGAATTTTGATCAATTGTTCCTTTGTAACTCACGAAGAGACAGGACTTGACTCCGAGTGCAGTTGGGGTTTTGGAGGAGCCTCCCACAGTCCTTATGGTCCTCAACTCGCCCAGGTGAGGTCGCCCAGCAGGAGCCCCCTGGTTCTTGGAAGCAGGGCAGGGCCTGGGGTGAGCCCAGTCCTGGGGTCATCAGCTCCCACCCCAGCACACAGTTCCTGCCAGTCTAAGGGACACTCTGTCCTTTGGTGAGTGTTGACCCTGATCATGACAGCAGGGCTCAGTCTGAAGATCATCTGCTTGGCTCATTGTAACTCAAGTGGCTAGGGCACCAGCCACATACACCAGAGCTGGTGGGTTCAAATCCAGCCCAGGCTTGCCAAACAACAATGACAACTACAACCAAAAAATTGCTGGGCGTTGTGGTGGGCACCTGTAGTCCCAGCTACTTGGGAGGCTGAGGCAAGAGAATCGCTTCAGCCCAAAGAATTTGAGGTTGCTGTGAGCTGTGTGATGCCACGGGCACTCTACCAAGGGTAACAGCTTGAAACTCTGTCTCAAAATAAATAAATAAGTAAGTAAGTAAGTAAGTAAATAAATAAATAAATAAATGAGATCATCTGCTACACTTGTGCAGAGAGAAATGGCCTATGGAGCAGCTTCCTGAAGCTTGTTCACCAGACGAGTAGGTAAGGGGCCTGCCATGTAGCTTATTTTAGAAAGCAGCCGTCAGCCTAATCCTCATACAACTCGTACTGAACACCCATGCACAGGGCAGGCTAAACCGTCTCCTATTGGCAACACAGACCATCATCACAGCCACCTTCCAGCTCTCCCTATCGCTCATTGATGCATGTCTGCAGGCTTAGCCAGCACTATCAATTGAACTCAGTGTCAGCCCAAGGACTCCGTGGAAGCATCTTAATTTCTGCAGTGCCCAGCAAGGTGCCTGACACATAGCATTCAGTGAACGATGGATGGATGGATGGATGGATGGATGGATGGATGGATGGATGGATGGGTAAATGGGTGAGATACTCCTGCCCCTTTGCCAGGCCCTGCTGCCTCCAGCCTGTGCAGCTGCAGACACTCACAACCTTCCACACTCAGGCTCAGCCCATGACTTAGCTGGGTTGCCTGTGGGGGCTTAGTAGCACCAGTCATGTGGTCTGGGGCTAGCTCTGCTGCTCCCAGTGTGGCATCTGGGGGAGAAAGAGGGGCTGGTCCTGGTCCTTCTCTCAGCTAAACCCTCTGGGTATAGTTGCAGGCCTGCCTTAGTTTCCCCATTGCTCATTAGTCAGTCCCTCATATGGCCTTGAGCTGGCTTTGCGTCCCCACCTGCTTTGCTAGGACCAAACCAGCCTGGCTGGATCTTTCCAACTCCCTATCTCAGGGGCTGAATCCTGCATCTGTAGTTTAGCAGCTGGGTGGTGGGAACATCTGGAATCACAGTGCCCCAAGTCTCCTGCCACACTTCCCTCTGTATCTACATTGCATCTTGTATTGTAACACCTCCAGCCCAACGCTGCTGTATTCCTATAGACCACAGCATTAGGACCAATGGTCACCCTTACCTGCCAAGTTAGGTATCCAAGACACAACTCCAACGGGTTTGACTTCTCCCCTGTTCTCAGTGGCCCACTGAGACATTGGCCTCCCTAGAACTTAACGCAGATCAGGCCATCCCTGTTTCTCATCTTTAGATGTCTCTCTTTGGGCCTAGGAGGATTTGCTGAGAGTCCCTTTTCCTTTCTCTGCTCACTGCAGGCCAAGCCCTTTGCCCACTATCCTGACTTTCCATCAACCTGACAGGTAAACCATCTCCTCCATCTCTCCCTCTCCCACCACCACTTCCAACCAAGCCCCTGCAGCCTCCCTAGTGCAATAAGCAATGAGCTGCCTCAAACAAAAATCTGATCTGCCCTACATCTAATGTATTCTCACTAATCTGCTTGCAGGTGCTTTTGGCAATCCCAGTGAGAAAACTTGCTTTAAATATTTAAGCAGCAGTTAATGTGTTAGTAAACTGCCCTACTTCTTCTAGGGTTCAAATCCTGGCTCTGCCACTTTCTAGTTGTATGTAGACAAAGTAAGGAAACTATCCGGGGACCCCATTTTACAAATGGAGATCTTAATGATATCTGCTCTCAGGGCTTTTGTGAGAATAAAAGAAGTTAAAATATATGCAACGCTACCAAAATGATCTAAAATATGTGCAATGCTACCGAGATGATCATAAGAAATGCTCTGGAAATGTTAAGTATTATAGTATGGATGATCTGTTTGTTCCTCATCTATTCAAGGTATAGTAATGAAGAACCCACAACATGGCAGGCTCTGTGAAGCACTTAGAGATGAACTGGATGTGTCCTGGAGCCTGCATGAGGATGCCACATGGGGGTGTGTTGGAAGGTGTCAGTTAACCCTATCCTTGAGGTAGTCTTGAAGGCAGAGAGTCCCCTGGGTGTTGCCACAGGAGATCGGGTTGGACAGAATCTCAACTGCAGATTCCATTTCCCCAGGCTTCAGGACTCATGACCCAACATGTCCTGGGCCCTCAAGTAACAGGACAATTTGACCTACAGGACCTCCGGGGATATCGCACCATATGTGGGTGCAGTGAGTGGGATTGTGTAGCCTAGAGCCTTCTGGACCAGTAGACATGGTCTTTACCGTCCCAGGATGGGCCTTCCTTGTTCTGCATGGTTTTCTTCCAAGCGACACAAACACATCCTCTCTCTGCTCTGCAGGCCCCGCCTGTACCCTCCCAGACAAAACACCGAAATGCACTTTCTCTTATTTCTTCTTCATCTTCCTTGTTGAAGCTTCAGGCATTAGAGGTTTTTTTCCCTCTCACAGTTTAGTGGAGAAACTGTGATGGCTGCTTCCCTCTATTTTGTTCATCAATTTAAGTCAGATTGCTTTTTGGCATTGACCTTTCCCTGGCCATTTTTCCTACCTTCTTGAGTCAGCCCACTTCTGTCACCCACTGCTACCTCCACCCTCGGATTCTTTTAACAGACTGTTGTCTTCAGAGGGCTCCTGACAAGGGTTTGGAGAATTCATTCTATCGTGGGTCCTATTCTAGTCGCCCAGCAAAACAATCAACCATCGGTTGTAAATTGCCACCTCCACTTATATAGAAGGGACAGGACATTAGACCACCCAATAAGCTCAGTAGAGAGAAAACAAATGTCTCAAAAGAGAGCTCACCAAACCCTTGAGGACTTCATTATCCTGAGATGTCCCAAAGAGACACCCGACATCTGGTAGAAAACAGTAAAAGCCTGCAATGGCTCCATTGTCAGCAAATGAAGCCTGCAGTCAGGACTAGACCAGCCTCTCGGAAAGTTCTTAATGGGAAGAAGAGAATAGGGTGGTAGTTTAAGAAAAAAAATTGAAAGAGGATATTCTTGGTGTGGGAAGACGTGAGATTGAGGAGGAAAGGTAGGACAGGGTGACACTGAAGATATATGTGTGTGTGTTGGTGATAATGGGTGAGCTTCTTTAGGAGTGGGGACAGGCCCCAGGGCCCATGTTCTAGAGGTCAGCTCTGGAAAGGGGCAGGGGAAGAAGGACACGACTCTAATAAGATGCGCCATGAATGGGCAGCTTGCGATGCCCCAGACAGCAGGCTAAGAACGTGTCCTGGAGTGTGTCCTGTCACACCTCAGACACACACTGTCATGTCCTCACTGTCCAGATGAAAAACCCCAAGGTCAAGGAGGTTAAGTAACTTCCTCAAGGTCCTAGAGCTAAAAAAATATGACCCAGTCAGGACTTCTGAGCTCAAGTTCCCAGCGGCTTTATGTTTGTTTGTCTGTGGTGCTTCTCACATAGAAATAACAACCAACGGCTGACACTGTGTGGCTCGTGCCCTGTGCGTAGACCCTGTGTTTGATGTGTGCTAACTCATCTGTCCCCAGAGCAGCTCTGTGAGGGGAGGTAGACTGCTACTGCCATTTTGCCCACGTTGCGACTTGCCTAAGGTCACACAGCCAGTACGAGGCTCAACTTGCTCTTGACCCCGAGGACTGACTCTAGAGCTCAATGCTCAATGCATACTTCACTGCCCTTCTCTTCCAAAAAGGGAGCATGGTGTGAAGACGAGAGCAGAGGTGGGGAGTTCCCACCTAGTGGCTTTGCGTGATGGGGGGAGGGGGAGGAGGCATGGAGAACCCACACTATGGAAGATGAGCAGGACTAAGGGACAAAACAGGGTGGTCGTGGGTCAGAGCCAGCTGAAGCTGCCCTGCTTGTCTCAGCCTGAAGCTTCCTTCAGAGTCTTCAGCAGAGAGCTGGGCAGCGAGGCTGCCCCTGGGCCTGAGCTGGGTGCCCAGGGCCTGTAATCCTGGGTCTCAGATGGTGAGGGCTGGTGGACATCCTGGGGACCCCACATTAGCTTTGAGAACATCTGCACTGAGAAGATACTCCATGAAGTTTAAGAGGCTGTTAACTTGGGAGAGAGACCTCCAAGGATGAGTCCTTGCAGGCAATAAGGGTGTTTTTGTCCTGGCAGAGTTGACCACTGGTATCCAGCCTCAGGGAGCCACCTGGGCATAGGATTCCTGATGAGAGGAATCCCAGGCATTTTTAAAACTCTGAACACTTGAGGGTGCCAAGTCTGAAGTGTTAGTGTTCATGGTCTTTAAAATCTTATGGATAAGAGCTGACCCTTCAGAAGAAGCCCTGATAAGAAAGGCCCAGAATTAATTAGATGGCTGCAGCCTCTCCTCCCAGACTCACCCCACTACCTTCCTGACTTGGCTTTTACTCCAGGGGCTGATTCCTGGCTCCAAGTCCTGACTAGTACACTCTTTGGTCTCTAACTCTGATGACGCATCTCATTGGCTGTAGTGGCTCCATGATTTTCTGGAATCATAAACTGAACCTAGATCAGAATAGGCCACTTCTTGGCTAGGACCTGACCCACTGTGCTGTGACTGGTTATTGCATGTAGGACTTACTTCCATCAGTGTCCAGTGTCCAAAGGAGGCAATCAGCTGGGGCAGCGGCAGAGTTGTATCCAAGAAGTCTGCGAAAGTGGAGAGGATCTCTGGGCAGCTGTGGACAGATGTGAGGGAAGCGACTACTTATTCATAGCTGTCCCCTGGGTTAAGAGCCTTGAGGATTTTGCTCAGCTCTGGGCAGCTCTGTGGGAGAGCAGAGCTCAGCCACATCCCTGAAAAGAGCCACAGATGTAGTGGCCAGAGGAAGTTGTGTGCAGCGATGCATCCAGAGAGCTCAGAGGACTCATTAGAGCATCATCTTGCTCTGATAAATTGTTAGTTAAAAGTTCACCTGGTGGGGCTTATATTGCACCCTGCTGAGAATTTCTACCTCCTGCTAGGAGTGCAGATTGGGAAGGAAGAATTTTATAGATGGTGTAAATGGTTAACCATTCTGAGTGTTAGTTATCCAAGCCTCACATAATCGTGCTCTTTGGACCTATAGAAACTCAGCCCTTTGTTGGCTGTGTTGTAGTCACAGGGATAATGTTTGGGCAGAATTAGGGGATAAACACTGTAACGATAATAACAGTAATAAGAACAGTAGCAGTAATTTATGGAGCTTCTACATGCCAGCCACTCTGCTTAGCACTTGCAGTGGGCCAAATAACAGCTCCAAAAAATACCCAGTTCCTAATCCCTGGAACCTGTGAATGTTACTTTATGTGGCAAAAAGGACATTGTGGATGGAATTAAATTAAGGATCTTGAATTAGAGAGATTATCCTGGATGATCTGGGTGGGCTCTAACTGTAATCACAAATGTCTCTCTAAGAGAAAGATTTGGCACAGAAGAGAAGGGAACGAGGCAGTGGAAGCAGAGATTGGAGTGATGTGGCCACAAGCCAAGGAATGCCATAACCACCAGAGGCTGGAAGAGGAAAGGAGTGGCTTCCCCCATGAAGTCAACAGAAGGACGTGACATGTGACATGCCTGACATCTTGATTTTAGCCCCATGGGACTTATTTCAAACTCATGGAGCCCAGGACTATGAGAGAATATATTTCTGTTGTTTGGAGTAATTAGCACTAGGAAACCAAACACGTCACCTTAGATAGCTTAGCTCGTTTTGTTCTCTTCTATCCTATGGATTCGCTGCTATTGTGTCCCTACTTACAGATGAGGAAGCTGAAGCTCAGAGGGGCTGAGCAGCTTGCTAAAGCTTGCTAGGTCACAGCACTAGCTAGCAGGAAAGTAGAAAATCTAATCAGGGTCTGCCTGACTCTGGAGCACATGTCCCTCACCACGGCTCTGTGCCTTGCAACTGCAACGTGTTATTGGCTATGGCAAAAGTGGCAGGGAAATCGCACTGCCTCTCCAAGACTGGACTGAGAAATCATGGAGGGTCCTTGGGCACTGTCATGAGAAAAGCCCCCAGAAGAGAAGAAGCAGGCACTGCTACAGGTGTCACAACCAAGATGATGTAGGAAAGTGGAGAACTGGGTGGGAGTTGAGTTCTGGAGTAGACATGGCGGGAGCTCAGCTATGGGGAAATAGAGGTAACAGAAGTGCCAGCAAGAGTGAGGCTAAGGGTAGAGGAGCTGATACAGAATTTGCTACTTTTCAAAAGGCGATGAACATCACCATCTCAGTGGGCACCCCTGTCTGCCAAAGCCAGTGCCAGAGGTGAGTGGGGGTAGTGCCTGATTGTACCCCTTTGCTTCAGATGGGCACAGTGCTTCTTATCCAGAGGGAGTGCTGCCCTTCCACTCCCTGAGGAGTGAAGGAGGCACCAGGTCCAAGACCCTCATAAGAGGTGGGGCTAGCAAGGGCTCGTGGGGTGTTAAGGCCTCAGTAAATTATTATGGGATAGGGACAGGGCCCTCATCCCAAGAAAACTGAGGAGCTGGACCAGGCGCCCAAGGCAGAGCCCAGCAGCTTAGGCTGAACCCATACTGTAGGGGATGGGGAGGCTTGTGACTCACTGGATATGCAGATGGCCAGCGTACATCCCCGGCCACCAGGCTTCCCACTGCTGGGCTAAGCTGAGCAGCAAGCACAGCCTACAAATGTGGAGGTTCCTTGTGGCTTCCCAGGGATGCCCAGCTTTTGCTCAGAGGATGTTGCTGCAACCGAGTAGGACAGGAAAAAAGGGGGAGAGAAGGAAGTCTGGCAGCAGAGTTCCCACACGATGAACTCCCAGGTGTGACTATTCGGAAAGGTCCATCTCAAAGTATCATCAAACCAACAGCATCAATTTCACTTGGGAATCATCACAAATGCAAATTCTCAGGACCCACCTCACACCTACTGAAACAGAACTGGGGTTGGAGCCCATCAATCTGGGTCTTAATAAGCCCTTTAGGTGACCCTGCTACCTACTGAAGTTTAAGAACCACAGGACTACCTATGGGATCATAGGGTTTCCCCAGAAAGATTGGGGTCAGAGACTAATTGTTTGCATTTTCTCCCCTCCCCCCCCTCATGCCACACAGGTGGCAGATTTTCCAAAGATGCTCACAGCTGTATCTAAAGCAATTCTCTGCATAAAAGGCTTTTTTTTCTCTTTCCAGAGATGTGAATTCCTATCAACAGATGAGTATCTACTTCAAGGGGGCTTTTGAATTATACAGGACTGTGGGAGGAGTTCAGGGAATCAGATATTAACTAGACCTTGAAATACATCTTTTTCCAAATGGATGCACAGTCTTTATTTAAATGGAAAGCATTTCCTGCTAAATTTGGTGGTGCATTTGTAGGAAAACCAGCAAAACCCCGACTTCTGGGAGTCTCTATGATTTAAGCCATGTTAATATTAGCTACTGGTTGAATCACAGAGGGAAAATTGACAGATTCATTCTCTTGGGGGCAGGGAGAAGAGGGAGCTCCCAGCTGAGCCAGGAATCTGCCAGAGCTGTGTCTGGGTGATTAATGGCATCAGACCTGGGCACTTTCCTTAGCCATCCAGCCAGTGGCCCCAGGAACCCCTGCAGCACCTGGCTTGTTTATGTGAAGCAGCTCCTCGGATTGGGGACAGAATTTAGGGGCTTCAAGGAGGAGACGGAGGCAAAAAAAAGAAAAAAATAAAAACAAAAAACACCACCTCCATCTTCCGTTCCCAAAGGAGCTGCCAGCCCACAGCCCCATGCACCATGAGAAAATGATGACTTGACTTCATTAAAGCCTTGTCATCGTTCCCCTACTGACAGCTTGAAAAGAGTGTGCTCGCCTGAGTAGAATGGAATTCCAGAGGCCACTGGGGGCATAGAAATCACAGACTGAACTTTCAGAAAGAAAAATCCTTTTCTCCCTGGTAAGCAAATGACGAACAACATAGGGGGGTTGGGTAGAAAATTCCATCCCAGTTTCAGCAAACCTGGGGGCATGTACTATGGCTGATGTAGATTCAACTGTGTCCAGGCCAAGGAGATGCTATAGTCAGGAGCCCCAACCCTGCCTTTAGACAGGGTGGCATCTGGCTTCCCAATACCTGACCCCATCTGGCTTGTTTTGATCTGATTTTCCTCCAGACCACATTGTTGAGGTCAACTGTTTGGTTGAGGTATCTACCAAACATCTAGAAGGCCCCATCGTGGGCACACACACACATATAATGCCTCTCTTTGAAGGTGGTGTCATTACTCTCATTTTACATAAGTAGAGCCTGGGAGAGGGGAAAGATAGGGATTTGTTCAAGTGACCTACTGATGAAATCACATCTGGAGTTCAGGCCTGTTTGACTCCAGTGGGTGGGTCTTCAGATCATTGAGACTCAGAAGGAAACTCAGAGAGCATGGAGGGCTTCAGGCTTAGACACAACCCCAGAGAGACCCAATGCCCCCTGGACAGCCACCCAGCTCATAGCGAGGGGACCAAAGGACAGGCCAGGTCTTTGACTCACGCCCTGGTAATCTTTAAATTTATTCATGTGACAACTGAAAAAAAAATGCTTAAAAAAAATCTCACCTTCTAAAAAGATTTTTGCAAATATTGCATATGGTTAAAAGCAAGTCAAATAATACCAAAAGGTGCATAAGGAACCAAAAACCCAGTCCCTGACCTGATCATTTGAAATTCGTTAGTTCTTTTCCTGGCATTTACTTTAATTCTGTGTCTCTACGTATCTGCTTCTCCTTCTTTGGTGATTTGTGGGAAGGAGAATTCAGCTCTTTCATCCCAGCCGTCCCCACCTTACCCCAACTCCATCCTCTTATATAGTGCTGTCACTGTTTTCCTTGAAATAGACTTACTATAATTACATTTCCTTTCTTCAACACTTGAACAGTTTTTGATTTTTCTTTGGGTTAGTAATTGCCTAGCGATTTCACTTGCATATTTTCTACATACATATCCTTCGAGTTTTCAAAATTAACCAGCTTGATCATCTACCTATCATTTGCTTTTACAAAAATTCCATCATAGTACATATTTTATCATTTCCTCCTTTTTGAAAAATTTCTAGATACTGCCATTGTAAAGAAGTCTTTCCTCTCACTTCCCACTGTACTGATTAATCTGTAGGCCTATTGCCCTATGCTCTGGGGCCTCCTTTGTCCCTGTCCTGGGTTGGATCCACCATCTCTTGATTCTTTGTCATCCTCTTGGATTATCCCCTCATTTTCTTGGAGTAGTTTTTTAAGGAAGGGTGTGTAAAAGGTAATTTTTTTCTTGGTCTTTGATGTCTGAAAATATTTTTTATTTTATTGTTACCAAATTTCTAATTTGGTTAAATATAAACTCCAAGGCTGAAAATAAGATTTTATTTCAAGATTTAATAGCATTGCTTCATTGTCTTCTAGCTTCTAGTTCTGTTCTGGGGAAGTTCGATGCCATACTGATTATTATTTTGCATGTAGTATTTCTTTTTCTCTTTGGAAACTTTTGGGATTTATTCCTTGTCCTTGGTGTTTTGAAGTCTTAAAAAAGCCTGGAAGCAAAAGATGCTGTCTAGTTTCAAGGAATATTCTTTTTCTTTTCTTTCTTTCTTTTTTTTTTTCTTTGATAGGATCTCACTCTGTCTCCTGGGCTAGAGTACTTTGGCATCATCATAGCTCACTGACACCTAAACTTCTGGGCTCAAGCCATCTTCCTGCCTCAACCTCCCAAGTAGATGGGACTACAGAAACATGCCACAACACCAGGTTAATTTTTTCTATTTTTTGTAGAGACGGGGTTTCACTAAGTTGCCCAAGCTGGCTTTGAACTTTTGGCCTCAAGCCATCTCCCACCTCAGCCTCCAAAGTGCTGGGATTATCGGTGTGAGCCACTGTGCCTGGATCTCAGGACATTTTCTTGAATCCATTCTTTGAAAATTTGTTCTTCTCTTTTTCTCTGTTCTCTAGTTCTATTTCTCCTAATAGTCAGATACTGGATTTCTAGATTGCTTATCTAAGCAAATGCATTTTCTTCCGCAGTTTCCATCTCTACCTTTTTTTTTTTTTTTTTAGCCAGAGCTGGGTTTGAATCCACCACCTCTGGCATATGGGGCTGGCACCTTACTCCTTCGAGCCACAGGCGCCACCCCATCTCTATCTTTTTCTTCTGCTTTCTAACAGATTTTATTATCTTTATTCTACAAAGCTTTTCTTGAATTGATTTAGTTTTTCTTTTTTATTCTTAATTTCTAGTAGTGCTTTCTTGTTCCCTTCTTGTTCTTTCTTTTGTAAACCCTATTCTCCTATAATTATAACTCAGTATGCCCTAAGTCAATATTACTTTTAAGTTTTCTTCTGAGTCCAATTTTACCTCTATTGTCTTCAGTTCTTTTTTTCCTGTTTTGATATTGGTATTGTTTAATTTTGTTTAATTAATTAATTAATTTAATTTTTTTTTCGTAGAGACAGGGTCTCACTTTATCGCCCTTGGTAGAGTGCCATAAGGTCACACAGCTCACAGCAACCTCCGATTCCTGGGCTTAGTCGATTCTCTTGCCTCAGCCTCCTAAGTAGCTGGGACTACAGGCACCCGCCACAACACCTGCCTATTTTTTTGTTGGAATTTGGCTGGGGCCGGGTTTGAACCCATCACCCTCAGTATATGGGGCCAGTGCCCTACCCACTGAGCCACAGGTGCCACCTTTGTTTAATTTACTTTTTCTATTTTATGTCTGAGTCTCTTCTCCATTGCCTACTAGTCCTGCATTGTTTAGTCATGAAATGAGCATTACATGGATGATTGAAATCTCTGAATATGGTCTGCGGCAGGGAGGAATATCAGATGATGGGTTTCACTTTAGAGTGATCAGACACCTAAGCTGGTTATTTCATGTGGAGATTCTCAAAAAACAATGAGTAAAGTCTTCCCATGGAAGCCATTCTGTTTAAGTCAATTTGGCCATCTTTTGCTTGGTTTGTGTACTTTTGGCTTCTAAAGAGTTGGACATGGGCCATGGGAGGGGGTGGCCAGAGGATATCACTTTTCCATGGGTAGGCTGTTGCACTTTCTAAATTGAGGTATAATGCATGTATAGTAAATATAAATGTAAAAGAAATAATCATACATTAGCTATATTTTTATTTATTTATTTCACTTATTTATTTTTTTGAGACAGAGTCTCACTGTGTCACCCTGGGTAGAGTGCCATGGTATATAAATGTCAAAAAAAAAATAATTGTACATTAGGAACATTTTTATTTATTTATTTCACTTATTTATTTTTTTGAGACAGAGTCTCACCATGTCACCCTGGGTAGAGTGCTATGGTATCGTAGCTCACAGCAACCTCAAACTCTTGGGTTTAAGTGATCCTATTGCCTCAGGTTCCCTAGTAGCTGGGACTACAGGTGCCCACCACAAAACTCAGCTAGTTTTTATGTTTTTAGTAGAGATGAAATCTCATTCTTGCTCAAGGCTGGTCTTTAATTCCTGAACTCAAGAGATCAACCTGCCTTGGCCTCCCAGAATGCTAGGATTACAGGTGTGAACCACCGCACCCGACCTCAATACATTTTTATATTTCTATCACCCTGAAAGTCCCTTCATGCCTCCTTCATGTGCAGATTGTTTTTTTTGCAGTTTTTTGACCAGGGCTGGGTTTGAACCCGCCACCTGCGGAATATGGGGCTGGTGCCCTACTCACTGAGCCACAGGCGCTGCCCCTCATGTACAGATCTTTAACTGATTCTTGTTTTCAGTCCTATGCCTGGCTCCCAGCTCCCCTATACCTAGTGCCCCTGAATCCTGATCCTCTCCCATTTTCCTTCTCTAGAGAATAACTCTCCCTCCCCAAGGGTCTCACTGTAATTGGGTAAGCAAAGACATTGTCCCACATAATGTGAAGTTCAAAAGTAAGAAGTGCTCCTGGTGTGGTATAGATGAGCAATGAGACCATCCAGTGTCCGGGGTCCTTTGGCCTCTTTGCTTTGCTGTCCTCAGTCAGCATCTGACTCAAATGAGCTGTTTCCTTCACAGCCATAAAATTGTGCCACTAGTACCACTAGTACTTGAGCTATGTTTTGCCAAACTCAAGGCCGTTGGGCTGGCAGCCATGGTATCACCCTAAAGCTTGTCATATATGCACATCTCAAGCCCTGTCCTAGGCCTACTGATAAGAACTTGTATTTTAATAAGATCATTGGGTGACTTGTATAAAGGTGAAAATTTGAGAAGTTCTGAGCTATGACATTTCTATGTCTGCGTTCAACTGAAGAAAGCTCAAGAAAATCTCTCTCCTACTACTTTTTTTTCTACTTGACTGGATTAAGTTAGGATAGGAGCCCACCACTTCCAGAGCTTATGTGAATAGTCATGTGCTTACGGGCTTAGATCAATCAAGACCTGTCCCGTAGGTCTGAAGATCAGGTCTTCTCTAGAAACACATGCTTTATACAAGAGGGATTGACATTCTAACAAGAGCAGGGATCTGTGATGAAGGAAGAAGGTGAGCAGAATTAAAATTTCAGTGAACAACCTGTACAATCCACAGGAGAGTTTGACCACAAAATTTATAGACTTTAAACCAATTCTTGTTCACAACCCTTAGTTCTCCCCATACCCAACACAGTATCTACTGTCTGCAAATCCTGAATTTTCCAGGGGCCCTTGAGCAGAGATGATCTCTTCTATACTCTCTGCTCTCTGCTCTCAACAGTATCCACCCCTAGGAGAATTTTCTGGTGTAGCCTCTTTCTCCCAGTTGAAAGTTACTCTATTTTCTTTGCATCTTCTAAAAATTGTTGAAGTCTCTTGTTTGTTTCTCTCCCTATTCTCCTTGTCCTCTAATAAAATCCACTGTTATCATTTTTGTGGTTTCTAGGGAAACAGGGGAAGCAAACACGTGTGGTCACCTACCATCTTTAACTGAAAGAACTCATCACGCGTGGTGTTCTTACAAGACACCATGCCACGTCACCTCTTTCTGATCAAAACCAGAAAAAGGAGATGTGGGGAAGGGAGTCTGTGTGTGTGTGTGTTAGGAGGGAGAAAGAGAAAGACACACACCGAGAGAGAGATAAAGAGACAAAGACAGAGAGAAGCAGGACAGTAGAAGGTTTACAGCTCACCTCACAGGAAGTGGGGGCATTCCATGAACAGGAAAGACGATAAACTTAAAACTCAGGGTCTGGAGTAGGAGGGTTCGCCAAGCAAGCAGGGCAATCGGTGCAGCTGTAAGAAGAAGCCAGGAAAAGAGCGTCACACCACTGAGCCACAGACCAGCAGTGTCAGGCACAGAGCAAGGGAGGTGCCTGGCCGAGAGCAGGCACCTGAGCGCATGGGCACAACCCCAAGACCAGGCCAAGTGGGCACTGCTCCCAGAGCCCCAGATCACTACATCTCAAGGCCAGGGCTCAGACTTTGTCCACAGGCCTGCCTCAATTGCCTCAAAACCAATTTTCAAGGTGCTCCCATGAAAAAAGGGAATGTTTAAATAAATCGTGGTAGACCTGTGTAAGGGAGAATATGATTCACCTGTTAAAGCAATGATTTCTATAGCTACCGAGGTGAAAAAAGACACCCACAATATAGTGTTGAGGTAGTGGTGGGGAAGCAGATTTCAAAACAGGGGACTGAGAATGTTTGTGCCTTTTTCAAGTATCTGTTTGTAACCAGGATGTCTGAGACTTAATCAGCCCGTGAGAACATATTTCAACTAACATCATACATTACAAAGGCTCCAAACATTGGTGCTGCTTGGCTGCAGGAACACAGCCTTCCTCAGCGGTCATGCTGTCGTCTTCGAGAGTCCCGTCTGCTCACTTTGTCTCTCTGAGTAGGAGGCCAGCTCGGTCACCACCAGCAGTGTTCTGAGACATATGAGCCTCCAAGGTCAGGCCTAACAGCCGCGGGACCTGGAAGGAGAGGGCAGACAGCCCTCACTGCCGCCTCTCAGACTCACCTCCCTGGGCCATGCCTGTTTTCCCGGGATCATTTTTTCCCAGACAGTGGCTGATGGTACAAATGCTCATTTCTCCTTCGGTGAACCAGGCAGGCCCTGCCTAGCGGACTCCAAGCACACCGCAGCATCTAGCACAATAGTTCAATATCAGTTCATCCCTCCAGGGCTGTGGGAGGAAGTTACTTGTTTAACGTTTCGTAACAGGAAGCCCTTTCAAAGTGTTTTCCCAAAGTAAATAGTCTGCTCCTGAGGTCAATGCCAGTCCTTTCAGAACAAAAACTGCTTATATGGAAGCTTTAACCATCAAAGTTTATAAAACAAAAAACCATTAAAGAAATTACCTTAAGCCAATAATTCTGGCTGGACATTTATTTGTATATATACATTTAGGTATGGAAAGTTTGCACCAAAATGTTCAAAAGAGCGATTCTTTCAGAATAGTGGGAGTAGTGATTTCTCTTAATTTTCTTTTGGTCTATCTGCTTTGTCTGTAATAAACATGTATTATCTGTAAACATTTTTTTTAAGCTTAAAGAAAAGAAAAATGATGACACGCACTGTTAATGTTCCTGCAGCCAGATCCTTAGTAGAGACACTAAGGGCCATGGGCTTGGGGCTGCCACTTGCTGCTCCTAAGAGATGGATTCGCTCCATCATCCTTTACATTTTCCCCCACAGTGAGCCCCGCCCCTAATTCCAGTCCACTATGATGTCCCAGCAAATGTGGGCACATTTTCAAGAAGGATTAGCGTCCGCAAATGTTCATTCTAAAATCTGGTCAGCGAAAGGGCGGCTGAGACAGAAGCAGTGTTCTCGGACAGTGCCCCAGGCTTGCCTCCTTGCCCTGTCTGTCCTGGAAAAAGCAACTCCTGGTGGGCACCAAGCCCTAAGTAGAGGACCAATCCCAGGGAAACCCAGCTCAGGCAAGCTCAAGGCCTGGGGCTACATGGGAAGCAAAGTTGTATTAAGGTGGCCGGTGTGTGCCAGGACCAGAGCAGACCTCATTAGGGGAGACTGAAAGAGGCTGGAGGCAGAGTCCAGGGCCATGAAAGGCTGCAGGACCTGGGCATCAGAAGCTGACAGAGCCCAGGTGGCTTTCCTGCAGCTGATAGCTGGGGCTTTAGCAGTGAAATCCCAGGATGTGGCTGAAGGTGCTCTGATGCTTATGCTGAGTCCCTTCTCCCCAGCTCCTTGTGGTGGCTTGAGAAGGTACGTCCTGGCCCTGTCACCTAGTACCTCAAGCCACTTGGCTCCTTGGAGTCTCACCCCTGCAAAGGGCAGCTGAGGGCACCTTTCCAGTCCAATGCCGGCTTCCAGAGAGGACAGGGCAGTCTCATCCTGCCCAGCTCTCCTCCTGTGCTCGGCTGTGTTTGGTGGGCAGAGCCTGGGGATGTGGGGCCCACACGGGAAAGTGTCTGCCAGTTTCCTCCTCCAGGGTCCCTCCAACATCCAGCTCTTCTGCCCAGCCTTGGCTGTTGTTAATCTCTCCATCCTGCTTGTGTGCATTTGGTTTGGGGCTCAAGGGCAGTAGCTTTGTGGATCCTTGTTAATTCTCCTTGCAGTAAATTCAGTCCATCTGCAGTTTCACAGCTTAGGACTATGGTGGAGTGGTAGGAACGGGTGAGATGTCCAGCTGTAGATGATCCCTTGGAGCAGGACCACAGCATGGCCTTGAGAGCCATAAGTGGTGGTGCCCAGAGACCAGACAGGAGTGGAGAGTTCAGGCCGGGTTTACTGAAAGGAGAGGGTGACCTGCCCAGGCAGTGCAAAGGTGGCATCTGCACCAGGGGGCAGCTAGAGATCCCTTTGGTATGGGGCTGTAGGGAGTGGGCAAATTCCATAGCTTGCCTGGAAAGTTAGGGTCTTTGGCTCAAACTTCTCAGGGAATGGGGCTAGGCAGATCCTTTGTGTTTTTGTCTTAGGAGGAGAGGGGGAAGAGGAGGACAAAGTATTGATTTGTGGCTGCATTAGGCCTCCCAACAAGCCTGGGTGGGGACCAATGTCCATCTCCCTGGGAGGAGCTGGCCGACCTCAGGTTCGGTCATTGGGTTGGGGGGCATAGGGCAAGGCTGTACCTTCGTGGAAGTGGGAGTGTGAACCCCAGCGGGACACGCAGCAGAGGCTGGTTCTGCAGACTGCTCCATAGAATGTAATTCTAGGAAGGCGATTGTCTAGGCTATGAGGCCCATTGGCTTGAGTCTATACAGCTTAATGAGGCAGGAGATGCTGCTACCACCGGATGCCTCAGGATTAAGGCATTAAGAGTGATTCCAATCTCTACAAAGGGCCGGGGATAGGGCTTCCAGTATATTCTCAAACCTATGGACCAGGCAGAGCCGAGTCATTTATTGAGAACTTACCATGTGCCAGACTTGGTTCTAATGCTTCCCACACATTAAGGCATATAATTCCACACCCATCTCATAGGGTAGGGACTATTACTATTTTCATTTAACAGATGAGGACATATAGGCTGCAGAAATGGCAAAGAAAATAGTTTCAAAGTGACAACAGATGAGAGGACAGTCCACTGTGTTCCTCACAGCACACCCTCGTCTCTCTCTCTCTCTCTCTCTCTTTTTTTCCTCCTCCAGCCCCCTCTCTCCTTTCTTCTCTCTCATTCCCCCAGCCCTGGGACTAAGGTGATGAAATTGAATCTCCTTGGAGTAGCAGACACAGCGATGTCCCCAAGCATCCTCTCTGCGCTCCCCGCTCCCTTCCGGGCTAACAGTGGTCTGCAGACACCTGGTCCCTCTGCCTGCTGGTGCTCCCTATTTAGAGCATGTTCAACCAGAGGGGAGGATTGCCAGGGAATTAGCACCCCTGGCAACAGCCCTCAACCAGCCACTGGAAAGGATTAGTACATAGACAGCCAGCCTTGTCACCCTCAGGTGTGACAACTCTGAGCTTGTCCTATACAGTCTCCCAGAGGTTCCCTCTGGGGCTCAGTTCCAAATGCCCACACCAGAAACCTGTTCTGGCTTCCCTTCCTTCCCTGCATTCCTCCTACTCTCTAGAATCACCTGCCACGTAAACTACTCGCACTTCAATCCTTGTCTCAAGGTCTGGTTCAGGGGGGCCCAGCCCCACCCATCTGCCCTTTATAGGCCTGCCCATCAGGACTTCTTGGGTCACATCCATTACAGTTAGCCTCTTTCTTTACAGAAGCAGTTTTGTTGTTTTTTTTTTTTGAGACAGAGTTTCACTATGTTGTCCTCGGTAGAGTGCCGTGGCGTCACAGCTCACAGCAACCTCATACTCTTAGGTTTAAGGGATTATTTTGCCTTGGCCTCTCAAGTAGCTGGGACCCCACAGGTGCTCACCACAATGCCCAACTATTTTTTTGTTGCAATTGTTCCACTGGGTTGGGTTGGGCTTGAACCCACCACCCTCAATGTGTGTGGCTGGCGCCATAACCACTGTGTCTGGAGGCCCTGAGCCAGAAGCACTTTCTAAGGGTAGGAAAAGACAGAGGAGGCACAGTTTCTGGGGACCTGTCATCTCTGTCCCTGAGTTGAAAGGGATGACAGAACATTATGCTGTCAGAAAGCTGCTGCTTTGCTCCTCAAAAGACAGATGCAGAAGCAGCCCCTTCCTCACTGTCTCTCAGGAGTTCCAGCTCACATCTGATTGAGGAAGTCTGTGAAAGACGTGCAGAGATGAGGTTGCAAAAGATTTGCTCTGCCATTCAGCAATTTGGGAACGCCATGCGCCATGCCATCTCTCTAATGTGACTAAGAACTTGGAATGACAAAGCAACTGGAGTCAGTCCTCCTCTATTGATTTTAACTAGACCTGTGGAATAATAAAGAAAGAACTAGAGCTGAAGTCAGGCCTGCTGAATTACTCTATGCCTCGGTTTTCTCATCTCAAGCATGGGAATAAAACCTACTTGAGGGCAGAGTGTGACGTGACCTGTAGAAGTATCTGGCACGTGGCGTGTGTTTGGGTATTTTGAGATGGTTAAACAAGGTTGTCAGTTTATCTTGGAAGTTACCCTGAGTTCAGGTCAGCTGGGGTTGGATGGGTTTTAGGAGTAAGACAGGAGGGCTGTGAAATTAAGACAAATGTTCTTTAAAAGGTCTGTGACTGGATGCTCAGGTTTCCCTGAAGTTAGATGGTAGGGAATTTTAAACTTACTCACAGATCCCTTGAGCTACAGTGTGACTGTTGCTTGTAAGACAAAATCACTAGTGTGGCATCAGTGTGTATGTGTGTGTGAGGGGTGGAGGAGAAAGAGCCTGCCCGGGAGCCGTCAGATGCATTGTTTGGTTTCCTAAACTCCCAGAGAGAGCCCCTGGTGGCCCACACATTCTCCTCAATGGCCATGGAGTTCTTTCTGCTGCAGCTTTTGGGTTTAACTAATATGGGACCCATCGTGACCCTGACCTGGCCATCAGGATCCTCCCTTCACCCCCTCCACCTGTTGGAAGGGATGCCCTTGTTGCTCTCAGTGATGGAGGGAGGGTCTCACAACTCTCAGCTTCTCAAGTGTCCCCTATGTACTAACACTTCTACTGGACTTGAACTTGAAGATCCAGATTGGCCCTTTCCTTCAGGGACCTGAGGAAATTCATCCAGGGCTGGGTTTGAGGATGGTCTGTGTGGTACTCCACTAGATCCAAAGTGCCCTCTGACCTTCCTCTCCAAAGTTAGCCAGAGATGGCTAAACTTCAAATGGCTTCCTATTTAAATAAAGCTACACATCCATTTGGAAATAAACATTTCCAGGTCTGGTCAATATCTGACTCCTTGAACAATTATGTAAGTCAGTCTCAGTGAATGGAAGTACTTGGTCCCAATACTCCCAGCTCTGCACCCAGAAGCCTGGCCTGTAAGGTCCATGAGGGTTTCTGTCTCCTTACTTCCAACTGGGTTTGGCCAACAAGGAAGACCAGTAGGAGACCCCAGGGAGAAGGACAGCATGGATGGGCACTTCTTCCCCCTGCTGTTCTGGGGTCATTGTAAACTGGCTGACAACACAGCCCTTTTTGTCTCCAGATTCCCTCCCCTGGTTCCTTTAGGCATAAGGTCCTGCACCCTCCCTTGGGGCGCCTCTGCATGCTGATCCAAGTTGAATGGTCAATCTATTTTCTGCCAGGGCCCATGCCGGTACACAGAGCCCAGACATCTTGACTGATTGAGGATTTTAGTTACAGGACTCAACCTTGAGTCCCGGTGAGTACCCTCTTTCTTCCAGAAGATTCTCAATAAATATATCAAAACAGTGTGAGAGTTAGATGCTGGCTACACAGTTAGCGAGATCATATCTTCTTTACTCCATGACTGTTCAGGGCCTTCAAAAAAATGGCGTTGATTATTTCTCCCTTTATTTGTATTTTCCTCTTTAGAGTTTTTTTTTTTTTTTTTCTGAGACAGTGTCATTTTGTTGCCTTCAGTAGAGAGCCACGGTGCCATAGCTCATAGCAACCTCAGACTCTTGGGATCAAGCAATTATCTTGCCTCAGCCTCCCTAGTACAGGTACCTGCCACAACACCCGTCTATTTTTAGAGATGGAGGTCTTGCTCTTGCTCAGGTTGGTCTTGAACCAGTGAGCTCAGGCAATCCACCTGCCTCACCCTCCCAGAATGTTGGGATTACACGCTTGAGCCCCTGCACCGAGCCATCTCTTTAAATACGTCAGTTTTCAGAAAAGCGAGAATCTTGAGTCCTATAACAAAGATGTACTTTCTGGCATTTTTTATAACACTTAACAAAATGAATGGCTATTATATTTTCAATTGATTTTATTTACTTTTCTGTATGTCCTTATTAAAAACCCTCTTTTCTGAGATTTTCTTTCTTTCTTTCTTTTTTTAATCTTTTATTAACCTGAATTGCTGTGAGGTAACTCAAGAGTCTGGAATGTGGCTAGAGGTTGCTTATGAAATTGGTATTTTTAAATTGGTATTTTGCTTTTAAAACTGCAACATTTCCTTTAAAAAAAATCAATATGCCCATTGCAATGATGCCTTTACTTAAGATTAGATAATATCTTCCTTAATAAATATTAGCTTTTACTTTAAAATATATCAGAATACTATTTAATGTCTCAAGGGTCTTGGACCTTGTTGTACCTTGCCTGAAGGCCCTGAAAATACTGTTAGGCCTTTTGCTTTGCTGGTGGATGGTGACTTTGAGCAGTTGTGTCCTGCCCATTTGCTGGTCTGGGCACATTGGGATGCACACTTGCCTGCAGTGATGTTTCCCCTCATTTTCCCAACTATTCTGGGTTGGCTGATCCAGGTTCCATGCACTCTCTGTGTGTACTGGGAAGGTCCCTTGTTGTAACCCTCATTGGCCCACACCCTTAGCCAGCCTCCATCAAGGAGAAGGCAAGAGCCTCAGTTTCCCCATTCATATATTGGGGTAATATTCTGCCCTCTTAGGTTTTATCTTAAGGAGATAAGGTTTGCAAATTGCTGAGCATAAAGCCCACAGTTGCAGTAGGGTCTAACACAGCCATACATGAATCTTTCCCCCTCTTCCTTTTCCTCTTCCTCTCTTTCCCCTCCCCTTTTCCTCCTAGAATGAAAAGCTTACCTGGCCCAGCCCCAAAAGTTCCATCTCTGGAACATTCTAGTCCGCCAGAACCTTCCAGCAAGCTGTGGAATCTTCCTCTCCCTCTGCCCAATATAAAAAGAGGCCGTCAACCACTCTCGGTGCAGACACCATCTTTGTCCTGCCAGGTGGGTTTCTGTCCCTTTCAGTAAACCTGACCTGATCGTCTCTACTTCTGTCTTGTCTCTGGGAGCTACGCTTACACCTTTCGACAGTGAGAACTCACTGAATGTTTTTCTATCATTAATATTGTCACTATGTTTTGAATATAGATCCTCAAAGTGACAAATTTACATCAAGAAAAAAAATCACTATGTGATATCATAAAGTACAATTCTACTTGGGGGCGGGACACCGCTCCGACAGGAATCTTACATAACAAATGCAAACATTGGAACCTAACCAGATGTGCCCTCGTAGTAATCAAGTGCAATCCAACATTGTCATCTTTCAGCATTCCAAAAAACTTAAAGCACAACCTTTTGGGGGGGGGGCACAGGAAGGGTATACTAATCTAAGTTTGCCAGGTGTTTGCTCTCGGAAAGGACTGCCCTTTATATTGGTGGTATGCCTTCCTGATTTTTGCTGTTAAAATGTCCTTTCTTTCATGAAATGATAATAATAGTAAGTTTTAAAAAATATCCTTACTTTCCAAAGTAAAAAAATAAATTGTGAGTTGCCCCATTTTTAAGCTCTGATTGGAAGGGTACAGAGTTTCGGGATTCTGCAGTTGTATAAGGAGGGTAATGGTCAGGGAAAGGGGATGAGGTGCGTAGTGGCTGTTCTCAGTAGTGAGTACAAAAATCCCACAGGGGGTTGGCCCGAGCCACTTGTGTCTCAGGCACTGGTGACACTGCAGATGGCCGTGGACATGCCTATTCACCATGGCAGGTGGAAAGGAAGGCAACAAGCATCACTGCATTTCTCCACACTACAAACACAGTAGAACCTCTGCAAGTTGACCGGTCAACCACCCAAGGGACTGACTGTAAGAAACTGGTCAACATAAGGAGCTAGGCCCACTATAATGGTCCATGTAAGTGGTGCTTGTCTGGTCTATGAAAATTAGGTCAACTTAAGGAGGTGGTCAGTGTAGGGAGATGGTCAACTATGGAGGTTCTACTATATTTATTGAGCAACTGCAACTTGCCAGCCACTGTTCTAGGGCTACAGCTGTGAATATGAGGGGCAGATTTCCTGTCATGAAGCTCACATTATAATGGGCTTGAAAGGTTTCAGTTTGATCCTCGCACAACCTTGGCTAGGTAGATGTGAAACCTCCATCCTCCGTGTGAGAAAACTGAAACCAGAGCTCATGTCGCAGGTAGCAGCTCCAGTTTAGCACCCCGGTCTTCCTCTCACTCTCCTCACGGAGCCAAGTTCCTCCCAACGGCCACACTAGACAGCCATCCGACATCTGGATACTTTAGCTCTCCAGTGGCTATCGACAGGTTGGCTCCAATGCAATTTTCACTCCGGAGCTGTTGCATCAGCAAAAGCCCCAGGCCTAATGAGAAGTGCACCCTCCAGCCCTTAAACTAGTCATGTATAGAACAAAATGATGGAAAGTCCCCCACTCTATTCCCAGCTCTGCCACTGACAGCTGGGCGGCTTTGAGACCCTCACTTATCCTCTTCATCTTTACTATGGCCATAATATTACTCTCTGGCAGAGTGTTTGCTACTGTTCATAAAACAGCATATGTGGAAGCCCTGAGCTCATCTCCTGGCAAATATAGTTGCTCAATAAACGTTAGTTGAATTGGAATCTGAAAAATCGAGGCATAGGCAGTGAGTGAGGCTGATTCCGGAGACTGCAGACTTCATTTGGCTCATCGATTTGCCTTGAAGCGATTGATTTCATATGCCAGGGCGTACATCAGGATGGTGCGGGGAGCCCAATTTAGCAAGCCCATTTTATCGGACGTGGATGTGATCTGTGATTGAAATAAGGAGCATTTCTACATGGGGCGTGTGTACACTCTGTTTGGATGGCTCAGCTTAGGCACACTTGTGGATGGTGTGTGTCCCTGTGCCAACTCTCTTGGCACTTCTGCTACCAGGTAGGCCCCTTTTGCCTCTTCCTTAAGACCAGCAAGAGGCTTGGGGAAACAGACACCGCTTCAGAAAGTCAAGTGCCTACTCATCTCTGTTGACTCTGCCATGCTCAAGGTGACAGCCTGATTTTCTCAGTGAATGAGGAACTCAGAACCTTCAAAAACCAAGGCGCAGGACTGTCAGGTCACACACCACCACTCACCCCACTGCCCAGTTACTTTGGGGGATGTTAGTGAGAATGATGGTGATGGTGTCAGTGGGAAGCTTAAGCAAGGCAGTGGACTTCGCTGCCTTGATGTAAGAAACCAGTGTCCTACTGCTGGGTCAACCGTGAGGAGGCTGACAGGCCGTCACTTTGGGAGGAGGAGGGGAGGCAGATAGAAAGCAGGTGTGGGGAGTGCGTCCCATGCACAGCTGCCGATTCTGAGCAGGAGCCCCAGAACCATGTCTCCCAGAGAAGGGGCCAAGGCTAGAGACAAGTGTCCACATGAGCCACCAAACAGGGACTATGGAGGTGAGCTGAAGTAAGGAGGAGCAGGTGAGGGTACCAGGTGCACACTCAACTCCAATCTGTCCTGGGCATCAGGCAAGGCAGAGATCCAGTGGGAGTGGTGACACTGGCTGGAGGCAGAGGTCCCTGAACTTCTGGGTAGAGGTCCCTACATGCCTCCTGATGGCAATCAGGGGTCATCCTGGAGGTCAGGCTGCTCACGTGGCTTTGGCCAAGGTGAAGACCTGGCTGGTTGCACACACACACACACACACACACACGGCTGAGAGTTCTGTTGAAGACCCAGGTGGCCCCCAGGGAAGCCTGGAGTCCTCCCTCTGGGCCTGGCTGGCTTCCCATGTGCTCCAGCTCCTAGGTGGCCTCTCCTCCAGCAGGTCCCTACCCTCTAGTCTCACAGCCTACCAGTGCCTGAACCCTATGGCTGGCGGCCAGACAGTGCATTCTGAGAGCCTCTGTCAGTCACACAGTTGGTGGTTTTGGGAACATCTATGGTGTCTATGGAGAGATATGTAAGGATCACCTTGGGAGACTTATCATTTGTCTACTGATCAAGCCCTGACAAGATAAGAATTCCCTTCCTTTGTCCCTTGGAGACCCAGCAGGAGGCCCCCTCCTCCCTGAGCCTAAGAAAAGCAGAGAGCTGAAGCAATTACCCAGATAATTCAGGCAAAAGTCCCTACAATGTGGCCATTGAGATGGGGAAAATGCAAGTGGCACCTTCTCTTTAAAAATCCTACTTTCTCTATTTCAGTTGCTTTAAAAAAAAAATTCAAACCTATTGTGTTCAAGGAACCTTATAGGGAGACTCAGCTGGGATCTCATTGTCCTCTCCCCCGGGAATCACATCAGCCTCAGCCTCTCCAGACCCTCCTAGGGTGACGGCAGAATTGAGTTAAAATTGAACAGATTAGTAAATAGATTTCCATCTTTGTGCTATGCAACAAACAGCATTGGGAAGAATACACGAAAGGATTACTGGATAAAAACCTAATCAACCCGATCAGAAGGAAAGGAGCTATGATGAAGCGCAGGGGTGTCAGCAACCTCCTGCAGGGGAGGAACTGCTGGGACCCCACAGTCTTATTAGGATCCACTGAGTCACCCCCTCTGGATCAGCGGTTTTTGTCAGTGACTACCCCTCCTTTGACCAACCATTGCCAAACTCTGATGAGCTCTTCCCAATAGACTGAGTCTGTGCTGACCCATCCAGGTCCTGGGTGAGTTCCACTAGCTACGAGATCTGGACTTTAACTGTGTCCTCCTGGGCCTATGATGTAGCACGTGTCCAGAGGCCCATGGAACTCCACCTCCCCTGACCCCTGCCCTGTGCGCCTGACCTGTACTAGTGGCCTCCAGCATGGGCCCTGGAGTACCATCTGTGTGCCCCAGTGTGTTTAGAATGGTGCCCGGCACAAAGTCATTTTCTTTTTTGGATGATGAAGGGAGATGCACCATCAGCGACCCCTCTCTGCCCAGGCCTGATCCCCACACATGGATAATCATTGCATTCAGGGAAAGAGGCAAAGGCTCTAGGCTTCAACCCCATCCTAAATCACAGGATCCTGGGCTGGGGCCAGTGTGGTGAGCCTGGACCCACATGCTGGTGGAGTTCTCACCAAGGCTGGGAGGGGGCAGGGAGGGCCAGTGAAGGTGGTGAGCAGGAGGGTACCTGCAGGCGTGACCCTGGGGATCACAACCAGGACATCAGCCGGTGTTGGCAACTCCCCCCAGCCCCGCGTTTATCAACACTTGCCTTGTAGCACATTCTCTCGACACAAAGGAGTTGTCCTAGACTCCTTACCTCTTATAACTCGACAGACTGCATTGGTTGACTTTATTTCCAGTCATCCTTTTGTTTGCTAATTCTGGAAGCATCCATTTTTAGGTAGAAACATACAAATCCTTTTACTAGAGTGATAAAATTTAACTCAATATGACAATCGGTAGTCTGATGTTGGAGTTTCCCTCAAACCCATGAGGTCTCATAAGAAATTGATTTTAAAACATGGTGAGTCTTTGGGGTTGGCTGTTCAGCACTCCCATGTGACCTCCCCATGGGCACAGCCAGCAGGAGATACAAACGTGGGAAGGATGCTGCGCGAGCAGAGCAACAGAGGCCACCATCCATTCGCCGGAGGGGCCGGAGGGCTGCGCCTTAGATGTCAGATCCTGGTCTCCCATCTCCCACGCTCACAGCCGCTAGGCCTGCAGGGTAGTGGCTCTTCCCATCTCTTTCTCTGTGTTTCAGAATTCAGCTTTTCCTTGTTCTCAGCTTTTGCACACTTTTTTGGTTTTGATGTTCTCTGGGGTTTCAGGAAAGAACCCCATCTTTCTCTTGCACTCACTGCAAGGTTAGAACTACTCAGAAGCTTCCCAACAGAGCTGCCAATAGCCCTCGAGCTTATCTCTGACTATGGCTCTTCTGGGCCGCTGTGGTGGCAGAAATTGCTCACACTCAGGAGTTGTACCAGCCCGACTTTAAAACCGGGCTCTGCCTCCTCACTGCCTTCGGCACCTGGCAGAGTGTCCTGTCTGCTGTGGGCACTTCAGAAATTTTATGCCTGAACTGGAGAACTCCGGTGAGTCATGTGGCTAGGAAAGGTAGATCTTTGATTTTCTTTGCCAAACACAAAGGATATCTATTGTTTTTGTCCACTCTTATAACAACCACATTTTCTTCTGTTTCAGTGTTGAAAAAATAATTTAAATAAATATAGTGGCTTAAAACAACCTTTTAAAAAAATTATAATTCTGTGAATTTATTGGGTTCAGTTGGCAGGTTCTTCTATGCCTCCTGATGGCAACTGGGTTGCAGTCATCTGAGGCTTGCCCAGGCTGGAATGTCCAGGGTGATCACTCATGGGTAGCAGCAGGTATTGGCCATCAGTTGGGAGCTCAGCTTTGGCAACTCACTTCTCCTGCACATGGCTTAGGATTCTCACTGCATGATGTCTGGGTTTGCGGGGTGAAGAGAGCATACCAAGTGTCTAAAACCAGAAGTCGCAGACTTCTGAAGTCCACCTTTGGTAGTAAAAGAACACCACATCTGCGACATTCCACCAGTCAGAAGTCACAAAACAGCCCAAATTCAGGAGGAAGAAGAAGACATGCCATCTCCCATTGCAAGGCATACTAAAGAGCTTTTAGCCCTTTCAGTCTACCATCCCTAACTCTGGGAAACCACCAGTCAGAGCTCTAGCCCCGTGGTCATAGAGATGGACAACTGGTCTCCATCTGGACAGCCAAATTTCCCTGTCCCTACTCTCACCCCGCTTGAGCCCCACACTTGGCAGATGGCCCAAGAATAGGCACCATGACCCAAGTTGAGTCCTGCAGACTCTCCCCTTGAGATCTAATGTAAGAGCAACAGGAAAGGCAGGCTTCCCACTTTACTCAGGGCTTGGGCAGCTGGGATGACTCAAGACTAAAGCTGTCTGTAGCCAGAGAGCTCATCTAAACTCATAGGAGCCCTTCTTCCCTAGTGTGCTGAGATGCAAATGGTGAGCCTGGGGTGCTGCAGGAATGGAAAGAGAGGTGTTGAGAGAATGGGACCATGAGCAAGACAATAGTGATGACAAAAATGTGATTGGTTGAGAGCTAGAGTCCCTAGACTTCCAGTTATAAAAACCAACAAATACTTTATTTTGCTCATGCTAGTTTGAATTAGTCTGATCAAAGGTTTTGGGCTAGGAGGAAGTCACTTATTACGATTTATGGATAATTTTATCCATTTGGAAAATACCAATGAAATTGGTATTTAGGCCAGGAACATTGTATACTTTTTTCATTGAATGCTTATGGGAATCCTGGAGAGTAGATACTATTGTGCCCATTTTACAGATAAGAAAACTGAGGCTCATGAGAAGAATCAACATTGTGAAAATGTCTATAATACCCAAAGCATTCTACAGATTCAATGCAATCTGCATTAAAATACCATCATCATACTTCAAGATTTGGAGAAAATAATTCTTCACTTTGTATGGAAGCAAGAAGAAACCCCGTATAGCCAAGGCAATTCTTAGCACTAAAAACAAAGCTGGGGATATCACCCCACCAGACTTTCGGCTATACTACAAGGCCATAGTGATCACAACAATATGGTATTGTCACAAAAACAGAGACACTGACATTGGGAATGAATAGAAAACCATGAGATGAAACTAACATCTTACAGCCACCTGATCTTTGATAAACCAAACAGGAGCACACAATGGGGACAAGAATCTCTATTCAATAAATGGTGCTAGGAGAACTGGATATCCACATGTTAAAGACTGAAACTGGACTCGTATCTCTCACCACTTAAAAAAATTGATTCAAGATGGAGAAAAGATTTAAATCTGAGGCACGAAACAATACAAATCCTGGAAGAAAGTGTGGGGAAAATACTTGAAGGTATCGGCCCGGGGAAAGATTTTATGAAGAAGACTTCGTGGCAATTGCAACAACAACAAAAATAAACAAATGGGACTTAATTAAGCTGAATAGCTTCTGTACAGCTAAGGAGACAACAACCAAAGGAACAGACGATCTTCCGAATGGGAAAAGATGTTTGCATATTATGAATCAGACAAAAGCTTGATAACTAGGATCTATAGCGAACTCAAATTAATCAACGAAAAAAGAACCAACAATCCCATATATCACTGGGCAAGAGACATGAACTGAACTTTCTCTAAAGAAAACAGATGAATGGCTAACAAACATATGAAAAAAGTTCATTGTCCCTAATCATCAGAGAAATGCAAATCAAAACTACCATGAGATCTCACCTAACCGCAGTGAAAATGGCCCACGTCACAAAGTCTCATAGCTGCAGATGCTGGCATGGATGTGGAGAGAAGGGAACATTTTTACACTGCTGGTGAGACTGCAAACTAATACAACCTTTTTGGAAGGAAATATGGAGAATCCTCAAAGAAATCAAATTAGACCTCCCATTTGATCCTGCAATCCTATTACTAGGCATCTACCCAGAAGAAAAAAAAATCCTTTTATCATAAGGACACTTGCACTAGACTGTTTATCACAGCTCAATTTACAATTGCCAAAATGTGGAAACAGTCTAAATGCCACCAACCCAGGAATGGCTTAACAAGCTGTGGTTTATGTATACCACGGAATTCAGCCACTAAAAGAAGATGGAGACTTTACATCTCTTGAATTAACCTGGATGGAAGTAGAACACATTCTTCCTAGTAAAGCATCACAAGAATGAGGAAGCAAGAGTCCAGCATACTCAATTCTGATATGAAGGTAGATGAGCTAATACAAGGGGCAGGGCATAGGGAATGAGCAAATGGGGAGAGAGTGGGGGAGGGATCACATTGTAGGGCATTTGTATCTAACGTGCAATCAGTATAACCTAATTCTTTGTACCCTCAATGAATCCCCAATAATAATAACAATAATAATAATAATAATAAAAGAAAACTGAGGCTCAGAGACATTCAGGCCCTACTCATGATGAACACACTAAATGGCATAGACCTGCTGCCAACTCTTTTGGATAACCAAACCTATGCACGGTCCAGTGCCAGGGCATGTGGATTAGTCTGACGAGGCCTGGCCAGAGGGAGAGTTGGCATGACTTTTTGGACAAGTGTGCCAACAGTATAAGGCCATTGTGAGAAGAGAAAAGAAAAGGGAATCCCTTGGCCCCTCTAAATTCTCCTTCTTTGGGGTATCTTCCCAGAATCACCAACTCATGGTTAAAATTAAGCAATATCAGGCCATAAGTAATTCTAATGTTTTAGGAAAGGAGCATCTCTTTACATTTCAAATGGAGCTTCTATTTTTAACACACTCCAATTTTGAAGAGGAGGAGAGGGAATCAATAGAGAGTGTGGGTCTCCCTGCTCCAGCTCTGGAGGGCACCCGCACGCCCCCTCAGGTCTCCGTGAGAGTCACTTACTATCTGTTGCTTGCAAGTCACTCTGACACCTGTCAACCAGGTGGCTGTGTAAACACAGCAGAGCAGACTAGGTCCACCTTGGGACTAGATAGTGCCAAATACCACAAAACTCTTCCACCCTATGCTAAAAAATTATTTCAATACTCATTATCCACAGGGTTCAAGGCCAAGAAGTTAGAGCTGGCAGATGTCTGTATAAGAGAGTCATGTATTTTGCTGATATTTACTGAGCACCTATAATGTGCCAGGCTTGGCCAACAGTAAACCTTTGATGCTGCTTTCAGTCTCTTCCCTAAGCTGCCTGCTCTCTGGCCCTAGGCAAGAATTATGCAGAATTCAATTTGCTTCCTGATGGAAATGGACTTAAGGCCCTAGTGAAATAAATAAGTAAGCCCACACCTGATGCTTCTAACACACCTTTTCTGCCACTCCTGGCTCTGCCTGGGGCCCTGCTTGGGCTGCAGCAATTGAGGCAGCTCTGAAATGACAACATTGCCCATTCTGGGACCCTGGGGTATGATGACTTCCCTTAACCCTCTCTGGGAGGGGAGGCCCTACCCCCAGCACTGGGAAAAATAGATGGAGCTTTGTCATAACTGTCCCCTCCTCTTGCTCCCATATATATATATATATATATATATATATATATTTTGAGACAGAGTCTCACTGTTGCCCTGGGTAGAGTGCCATAGTATCATAGCTCACAGCAACCTCAAACTTGAGTAGCTAGGACTCAAGCACCCACCACAATGCCTGGCTAGTTTCTTCAATTTTGAGTAGCAATGAGGTCCTACTACTGTTCAGGTTGGTCTTGAAATCTTGAGCTCAAGCAAACCTACCGCCTCAGCCTCCCAGAGTGCCGGGATTACAGGCATGAGCCACTGCGCCCGGCCCTCCTGCTCCCATTTTATGTCCTGGGTTCCGGCATCATCACGGGATTCTCTCGATGCCCTCAGATAACCTTCAGGCCTCCTCCGTTGGAATCTGGAAAAGCCCTTACTGGCCAAGAGATGTCAAAATCTAGCTCATGTAGACTGGAACTCATCAGCAGGGCCCTCTCCCTGTTCCAGCAACAGGAAGAAGCTTGACCGTCCCTTAAGGGCAGGCCAGTTCGGGACAATTGACTGGCACTGGAAAAAGGAGCTTTTGGACTTGCTCTGCCCCCATGTCTCAGTGGCTGTGAAAGTCTACACCTACTGCCTGGTCCCTGCTGCCTACCACAACCAGACGTGGTCCTGTCAAGCTCAAGGGGATAGTTAGGCTTCTTCCTCTCTGGAAGCTGGCTTTGGAATATCCAAGCGGATGAACCCATCAGCTATTAAGCCACTGCCCCATCTGCCCATCAGCCCTTCTGGCTGGACCCTGCTCCCCAAAGGAATGGGTTCCTGAACTTCCCCTGTCCCCTCTCTGACCAGGCAGATTGGGGTGCTGGCCTTCCTCTGCATCCTGGCAGTCCCCTTTCCTGGAGCTGAACTCTGTCACAGAGCCTCCCATACCTGCCAGGACACACTCGGCAGAGTGAAGATCGTGTCTACAACAGGCTGCTCTGGCTACCATAACAAAACACCACAGACTAACTGGCTTAAACAACAGAAATTTATGTCCTCTCAGCTCTGGAGGCCAGAAGTCCAGATCAAGGTCAGGCTTGGTTACTGGTGAAGTCTCTCTTCCTCGCTGTCAGACGAAGCCTTCCATCTGTATCCCTGCTCAGAATTTTCTCTGGCCATGCGCAGAGTCTGATCAGATTAGGGCTCCACCCTTAGGACCTCATTTCACATTAATAACCCCCTTAAAGACCCTATCTCCAAATCTGGACACTTTAAGGGTTAGGACTTCAACATAGGAATTTTGGAGAGTCATAATTCAAGCCATAGTCTTCTCCCCTAGAATGAACTCAAACAATGCCTGTAGTCACCACTCACCCCTCCTCATCCCATTCCCTTTGGACCAGTATCCTTAAAAACCAAAGCTGAATGTGAGCTTGCCCTGAACATGACATTAGGAAGATCACAGGCCAGGCATGGTGACTCATGCCTGTAATCCTAGCACTCGGGGAGACCAAGGCAAGGGGATTGCCTGAGCTCAGTTCAAACCAGCCTGAGCAAGAGCGAGACCCTGTCTCTAAAAACTAGCTGGGTGTTGTGGCAGGCACCTATAGTCCCAGCTACTTGGGAGGCTAAGACAAGGAGATTGCTTGAGCCCAAGAATTTGAGGTTGCTGTGAGCTGTGATGCCATGGCACTCTACTGAGGGTGACAAAGTGACCCTATGTCTCAAATAATAATAATAATAATAATAATAATTACAACAAAAATAAAAAAATGAAGGAAAATCACAGATGTCTCTAGCATCCTACAAGAATAGGATGTGGGGACATCTCTTAACCCCTCAGTCCCATTCTACAAGCCCCCACCCAGTTCCCACCCGCTCTGAGCCAGGGCTGGTGCCCACCACCAGCTGGGAAGGCACATAGAGCCCCAGGAGCTTCCTCTGTTTGCTGGCCCCAGGACACTTCCTCTTGGGAGCCCCTGCCTCAAAGGGTTGGGGAGCAGAGCCAGGAAATGAGGAGGGTCCAGGCAAGGGGCTGGGGAGGGAGTACATTAAAGGAGCTCTCAGCGTGGGTTTGTTGAGCAGCAATCCTGTAGGCATATGCACCAGCAAGGACAGAAGAGAAGCACAGGTTCAGAGAGGCCACCTAAGGCACAGCTGCCTCTCTCTGCCCTTCGGGAAGCAGAGTCTGTTGCTCTCTGGATGCTGGAAGCTTCTCAAACCGGGAGCAATGCTGGGCACGTGGGCCCCTGGGAGTGAGATTAGGCCCAGGGGTAACAGCTCCACTCCATTCCTCCAAGTGGGGGCCCCGCTTTGCTTCTTTCAAACCCCTGTTAACTGCTGCTACACAGCAGCCCAGCTTCATTCTCTCTGGAGTTAAGCTTTTGCCTCTTAAAGGCACCTGAGGGAGAAATCTCTGCAGGCCTTGGAGGAAGGGCCTCATTCCTGACTCGGGAGCCACAAGCTAGGCCTGGTGTGTAGCTGACCCTGCCCTCCTCACTGCAGGGTGCAGAGACTTCATGGGGGTCCAGTATTCCTCGAATGCTGGGCACAGCTCATGCCTGTAATCCCAGCACTCTGGGAGGCCAAGGCAGGTGGATTGCCTAAGCTCACCAGTTTGAGATAAGCCTGAGCAAGAGCAAGGTCTTGTCTCTAAAAAAACAGCTGAGTGTTGTGGTGGGTTCCTATAGTCCCAGCTACTCAAGAGGCTGAGGCAAGGGGATCACTTGAGCCCAAGAGTTTGAGGTTGCTGTGAGCTATGACACTATACAGCACTCTACCAGGGCAAGAAAGAGATTCTGTCTCAAAACAAACAAGCAAACGAACACCAGCATTCCTTGGAGATGTATGAAGACCACTGAGACTTCCTCACCTATCTCCCACTAGGTGCTTCCCATTACGTCCATGGATGTGTATGTCATCCCAGCCTCATCTCCCTCCTCCCAGCTCAGCACATACAGTGCACAGATTCTAACTACTCACTGGGGCTACAGCAGTGATCAAACAAGACCCCTGCCCTCATGTCGCTCACTGACTAATTTGGAGCAGATGAGTAAACTGACAATAAAATGTCAAGTGCGTAAATGTTAAAGAGGGAAGTAAAGGTGATATGGAAGCACCGAGTTGGGGCCTGCATTGGCTTCCTGGAGTTACTGTAACAGATGACCACAATTTGGCGGTTCACAACAACAAACATTTATTCTTCCATAGTCCAGGAGAATGGAAATCCAAAATCAAGGCGTGTCTAAACTGTGCTCCCTGGGAGAGCTCTGGGGAGGATCATTTCTTGTGCCCTCCTTGCTTCTGGTGGTTCCTGGTGGTCCTCGGCATTCCTTGGTTTGCAGGTGCATCTTAGCCTCCCTAGGCACGTGGTACTCTCCTTGCCTGTGTCCAAATTTTCCGCATCTAACACAGACACCAGTCATTGGCTTAGAACTCATCCTAGTCTGGTATGACTTCAACTTGATCATATCTACAAAGACCCAATTTATTTTTTCTTTTTTGAGACAGAGTCTCACTTTGCCTCCCTGAGTAGAGTGCTGTGGCACCATAGTTCAAATTCGTAAGCTCAAGAGATTTCTTCTGCAGTTTTTCTGTTTCTTTCTTTCTTTCTTTTTTTTTTTAAGTGGCGACTGGGTCTTGCTCTTGCTCAGGCAGGTCTCAAACTCATGAGCTTAAGCAATCTCCCTGCCTCAGCCTCCCAGAGTGGTAGGATTATAGGCATATGTTCATTTAGGAACTGAACATATCTTTCAGAGGGGACACAGTTCAACTAACAACAGGACCCTTAGCCCTAACATGAATCAACAGGGCAGACTTCCTGGAGGAAGTTAAATTAACCTTTGAAAGCTAATAGCAGTTAGGCAGGCAAAGAATGAGGAGGGGAAATTACGCATGCAGTCCGGGGGCAGGAGAGAGTTGGTGCATTTGAGGTGACAAAGGATATGCAGTCTGGCATGTGTTGGCACTAGGAGTGCTGTGGCATGGAATTGAGGCCTAACGATGTAGGGCCCCATGTTACATGTCAAGGGGGGTTGGATTACATTCACAGGGAAAAACCGAAAATCTTTATGGAAGAGACTGACATATTTCTATAATAGAAACATCACTCTTGTGGCTGTATGGAGAATTGAAGGGAGGGCAGAGGAAGGCAGGTGAGGAAGCCTTGTCATGGTTCAAGGTAAAGAAAATATTGGCTCAGACTGTAGTCAGAGCACAGGAGATGGAGAGAAGTGGATGAGTGGGGGAGACATTTACGCAGTGTTATCAATAAGACAGTGCGATTGAAGGGTGTGGGGAGATGAAGGAGAGGAGCAAACGGGCTTCAGGCAGGCCTCTGGCCCCAGAGCTCCCCAGGGAGGACAGAGCACACCTCTCAGGGGAGCTCCGCCAAGGAGGGGGTTCCCTACAAAAGGAATGTACAGAGATGTTTGGGGCTTTGATGTAAAATGCTCACAGAATTTACACAGCGCAGAGCCAAATGCCCAGAGGGCAAGAGGCCTGTCTTTCTTCAAAGAGAGCTGTAGTCAGATTTCCACCAGTGCGGAGAAGCCACGGATTATGACACTATTCGGAGGAAGCAAGTTTAAAGGGAAATGACTCAGTCTGGACACTACCTTTTAGATTGGGGTGGGGGTGGGAACACTGCCTGCCCATATAGGGATTGGAGGGGATTGTGGCCACATTAGGCAGAAGCAGCTCTCGATTCCCATCCCACCTGATCCCCTGCTGGCCTTTAGAGTTTGCCACACCCTCCCATCACCTCTTTCCCTTTCCTCCACCTCCCCCAGCCGGCCCCCACTATCTGTCCCTGGACTATGACCTCCGGGTCTGCCCATCTCCCGGTTCCCACTGGTCCCCCAACCTGACCACAGGCACACTCTCCCTATCCCACAAAGGCCGCCCCCACCCAGCCCCAGCTGCTGATCCAGCGCCTCCCCCAGCAGAAAGCAGCTGACCAAGAAACATGGAAATGAAGTTACATTTTAGAATCTGAGAATTAGAGAGGTTTTGGAGTACTGAGAGGAAAAAAACAAAACAAAACAAAAACCTCGGGATAATTGGAGTTGTTATTTATGAAGCCAGGCACTGTGCAAAGAGCTTTGCATGCATCATCTCATTCGACTCCACAATCCCTTGAGTATGTGTATTACTGTCTCCATTTTACAGACCAGGGCATGGAGGCGCTGTCAGTGTTGTGACTTATCCACAGTCACACAGCTTGTCCAAGGTCACGTGACTAGTATATGGCGAAGGCAAGATGGAAAATGAGGTCTGCTTGGTTTGGAAGGTTGTGCTGACAATTCCTTCATTTTCTGCCTCTCAGTACCTGACTGTGGATGTGGACGGTTCGCCCAGGGGTCTTTGTTGCACCTTATCCCTTCACGATCCATCAGCTAGAAGTGGGATGATCCTGTCCTCAAATCAACTCCACAGCCAGGCTCCACGAGATTACGAAAAAAAGCAAAAGGAATCTCTGACAAACAGAAATTACGTGAACCACACTCCGTGTCTCATTCATGGCTCATTATCATAAAAAGTCTGTGCGCAGCCCTCTTTTGTTTTATGGGCTTTTTCTCATTTTACCCATCATCCTCACTCCCATTCGCTTTCCTCCCCCAGGTACTCAGTCTGGGGTATGTGATAGATGGCCTCGCAAGCTCATGGATCCTAGTTAAAATCTAATGTTGTTCTGTAGCGCGTATGTGTTTTTAATTTACACTAATGGTATTGTGCTATAAATCTTGTCCTGTTTCATACTTTTTTTTTATGCTCTGAACTATGTTTTTAAGATTTATTTCGGTTGCTCTTTATGCAGCTAGTTCAGAGTTCCAACTGCACCCAGTGTCTTCTTCCTACTGCTTCCCCTTCCCCTCCCCCCCTTCCCCAAGGATTCAGCTAATCTGAAATAGCCCCTCAGTGGCTCATGTCAGCAGCATTCCTGGGCTTTATACCTGGCAGAGGATTGCTGGATTATAGACTTTATACAAACTTAATTTCACAGAGTATTTCTATAGAAATTGATTGTTAGACTGCCTCTATTCTACCAACCTATTTTGTCACTAGCAAGGGTTCTCATCCTTTTGTTTTTCTCTCCAACACTTGGTTTCAGCCACCTCTCTGGTTGTGAGATTGGTTGGCACTCAAAGAAGAGGATTAGGGCCCAGCGAGTCACCTACCCCAGGGTAACTCAGCTGCTGGCATTGGGAACTATTCCCATACCTGCCTGGCCTTGCCCTGTGGCATCTGTGAATCTCGCTCTGTCTTGCCCTCTCTTGCCCTGTTTAATCACAGTCACCTATTAGCATCAGGTAGAATGCAGAGTTGGTTGTGCTGCTTGGTGTTCTTGCATCTAGGGGCATGCCCCGCGTGGGGGTATCCCTTCCAGCTCCACATAGTTCAGTTGGCTCCCAATATAGCAGGGTTTCTTCCCCATTCCTAGACCCAGTCCATCGGGGCCTCAGTGTTCCTGGGCCCATCAATGGCAGCTTCTCATCCCTCCTCCACCTCCACGTGCGTACCATCCTAGCTAGGTGGAAATCCCAGCATGTTTGCACAAGTAATCTGCCGAGAACTTGTTTTGGCTTTTCCTTATTGTAGAGAGATGTCTCCCTAAATTTCCCTGGGGGAGGGGAGGCATCAGGAAGGAAAGGCACTCTCTCACCTGCCTTCCTCCTATCCCCCTGGAAGGGTAGACAACTCCTTTGTGTTTCTGAAGTTGGGTTTCTTCTTGACTGGCCTCCAAGCTCCACTGTGGAGTAGAGAGGTGGAGTAAGACCTCTGTATTTCAGAATGCGACTGGAATTGGCCTGATGCTGAGAGACACTCTCGGGCTGACAGCAGATTCCTGCGATCCTTGAGGCAATCGTGTACAAGTAGAAGAAAAAGAAAAGAAGCTGATCTTTGGAAAGAACTTCTGATGCAGAAGAGCAGAGCAAAGCAGAGACCAAAGATCAGGAGGAACTTGAGAACAGAAGCAGAGGTGGAGAGAATCACCACTCAACACTCTCAGCTGACTATTTTCAAGAAAATACTGCTTAAAAAACAAGCACAAAATCTGTGTTGTCGCATGAGTACTTATTTAGCACAGGCATCTTTCTGTCAGCTGGGATTGGCTGACAAGGGCTGGGCTTAGCTACTCAGCTCTGCTGGTCTCAGCCTGGCTCACCCGTGCACCTGTGGCTGGCCAGGAAACTGGCTGATCTAGGCTGGCTCTGTTGATGGTGACTCAGCTCCAATGTCTCTCCTCTTCCTCCTGGGTCTAATGAGCTAACCCAGGCACGTTATTCTCCTGACAGCGGCAAAGTGCTAGACAACAAGCCCAGTTGTGCATACACTTTCCAAAGCTTTGGTGTTATATAGCTTTGAAATGATTCCAAACCTTTGCATAGTTTGCTATATGAATGACAGAGGTTTTGCAGTGATAAGAACTTGGGAGGAAACTCCCTCTCTCCCCAAGAATGAGAGTGAACTCCTCTTCTCGGAACATTACATCACCCCCCCTTTATCAGACCCCATATGTGAGTTCCTGACCTGAACCATAGGACTCCAAAAGACATACAAACTGCATCAGCCTAAAGGGCTCACAGATACTTTGAGAGAGTAGGTCACGAGAGGCTTCATTCTGTCGGCCTCTTCTGGAAAGACTGACAGCTCATGCTGTGACAGGGCCACACTCTGCAGCCTTAGAGCTACCCCTAAAGCCTTCACCAAGTGCCACACTGCTGTCTGGCATCAAGGATCTCCACTGTGTTGGATGCCATCTCTCCTGAGAACCGCCGGAATAACAGGTACCCCTAAAATTTTAATTAGACTTGACTTTGCACGGAGGCCTACTTCCATCCAGTTGTTGCTCAACAACTAGATTTCACTAATTTTCAAACTCATGCACTATGTGACTCATGTATCTCACCTATCAAGTGTATTTTCTATGAGGTTTGTTCACGTTATTCCATTCCTTTAAAGGGTTGTGGATCTAGGTGGGGAAATTCTCATTCTATGGCAATAAATCTTGTGATTCAGGAGACCACACTTTGATCATTCCCTTTTTGTAATTATACGAAACATTGTCATAATTTCATTGGCCAAACAAGCCCCACAGCCAGAGGTAAGGAAATAGTGAAAGGGAAAGGATTTAGGGACATAAATGCCCTTGATCTTCAATGCTTTCAATTCCTATGAAGCCTAATTGTATTCCCTTTATTTCATTCGAATGGGTGATTTTTTTTTTCTTGACAAGCAAAGAATTCTTGACCAAGGAAAGAAAAACTCTGTTTTTTGACATTTCCCTCGAGACTTCAGAACATAGCTGAGGTGACCAATGTGACTTTTCCTTTGTCTCTTTCTTATGGCAGAGGGCACAGACCAGACAACATCCTGGGTCCTTGACAAGGAAAATGTGATGAATTCGACCAGCCTGGGAAGGAGACTTGTCCCTGGAGCACCAAAATCATACATCCAAGAGCCCTGTAGACTTCCCTCCTCCTCAAAGAGGCCATCTGGAAAGGTGGGGGTGTGCACAGCCTCAGTGTTCTTGGTTCTCTTGGAATGTCAGAGGAGATGAAGGATGCCAAAAGGACACTGTGTCAAGGAGGAAAGAAGGATGGGCATGAAGGAGGGCCAGGGGTCAGAGTCCAGCTCATGAAGCTGGGAGTGATCTTCAGGGCACAGATCTGGAGTGAGAGTCAAGTTTCAGGCCCAGGAGAGAAGGCAATAAGGACAGTAGCTCCAGGCTCCCAGAGCACCTGAAGTTTGCCTACTCAGGACTAAGAAATGTGGCCGTGTAGACTCTCAGGCATGGGGCATCTACTGAGGTCCTTCCATACCTGGCTTTCGCCATCCCAGGGCCATGGGGTGGAGCCTTCGCGTGTGTGCATGTGTGTGCATGCTCATACACACTTCATAAGGCTGGAGCAGGTAGGTACTGCAGAAGCTTGGGTACCCAGGCGAACTCTTCCTCTACTTTCTTCCCTTCCTCCCACCTTCTTGGACAATGGGGGTAACCTGGGCTGCCCCAGCCGCCTGCTAATGCAGCCGCAGAGTTATTGGTGGTCCCAGCGGCCCTATCCCTCACTTAGAAAAACTGTTCAGGAGCCAGATCCCTGGGAGTTTTATGGGTGATGAGAATGTATGAACCAGAACAAGTTTGACTCCCTGACCCCCCATTGAACTGGCAACAGGAGAAGTGAAATCAATTCTGGTAACCTGAGCAGCAGGAGAAAGCAGGCCAGAGTAACGGGAAATTGTCAAGGCCATTTTCTCACTTGCACAACAGGGAAGAGGAGGAAAAAATGAACCAGTAACAACACAATGATTATGTATCGATGCTGGCTACACAGCAGACCCTAGGCTGAATAATGGGACACAAAAGTGCATGAGATCGGGCTCCAGAACTGGTGATAGCCTGGGTGAAGGTGGAGGGTGCACGTGTACACACACAAATACAGCGTATTCTGATGGGGAAAAGACAGAGAGCTGACTGAGCCTAGAGAAGGCAAGGCCAGCCCACGTGGGTCAGGAGTCCATATCCATCAGCCCAAGGCTAGGTTACACTGCAGTAACAACCCCCAAATCTTAAGGGTTTAACGCAAAGGCTTCTTCTCCATCGTAGGCTGGCAGGGGACTCCGTCCAACATTTTCATTCTTACTTGGGACGCAGATGAAAAGAGCAGCAGCTACTCAGGCCAGTGGGAAAGAGGATTCTAGATAGTCTCACTTGAGCAAGCAAATGGTCAGACCCTGAACTGACACACGGCACCCCCGCCATGACTCTCATTGGCCAGCCCTTGGCATGCAACCCTTTGATGTGACCAGCATGTGGGGAAAATGAAAATTGTGGTGCACAGCACTCGGGACTGCTGGAGATGCTTCACGCAGGAGGAGGATCTTGGGGTGGGGCTTGAAGAAGACACAGGCAACGAGACAGAGAAGAGGCAATGACCTTCCGGGCTCAGAGGCTTCATGGACACATTAAAAAGAAGGAAGATATGAGGACATCAGCAAAACTGGAGCCCAGGGTGGTGGGTGATGCAGGGAGAAGAGGAAGGGCAGCTTCTTGCTTGGCGATTTGGAGTTTATCCTCCAGCAATGCGCAGGCAGCAGGCATATCTGAGCAGCACGGGTGCTGGGGATGCTTAAAAGGGAAATGCCCGGGAGGATTTGGGGAGAGCTATATTGGGCACCAGCTTCGCAGGCAGCTGGCCGCAGCCTTCCTTGTCTTTGTTTCCCTGGATAATGCTTTTTATAACCCTGTAATAACCGGCACTTGCTTTTATTTTAAAGATTTTTAAAACCTGCCATTGTGACTGGGGTGCAGTTTGGGGTGACTAAAATCCTGGGTTTTGTTGAACTTTGGAGACAACGTATATGAGTGATGTCACCCGTTCCGTGAGCTTGGGAGCTCTGGCTGCATCAGAGGTGCTTCTCAGTCCCCCTGGTCAGGGCCGTGCATCCCAAGTCACCACAAGAGCAGTCGAGGGCAATGTGATTTTGTGACGAGACTTCTGAGGACAATCGTCTCCGAAGAGGATGTTGAGTGCAATTTCAAGTTCCCATCTCCCATCTCGCTAGAGAATTCTCTTGTCGCCATAGGACAGGAGGCTGAGCAGAAGGGAGCTGTGGAAGGAGTTGCAATGTGGGAAGGGTTTGACCTAAAACACGTTGTCAAAGTTGAGTCCTGGGAGCTGCGTTTGAGGCGCTGACTGCAGAAGTTTCCTCAGATGGTGCCTCTGTTAGGCAAAAAGCCTGAGCACCTCCTCTCCGGCTGGCGCAGTTGGGAGAGGACTTCAGTCCCAGTTCCCAAGGAGGGTGTGTGCCAGGGAAAACTCTTGGTTTCCCTCTTCGTCACATCACTGCGCTTGCTCCCACGGGGAACTGCGTCCTTTTGCCAGGGAGGTTGACACTAGGCCATGCTTCTAGGGTCACTCTTTCATACTTGCCCAGACGCAGCCTGCCTCAAAGACAGATGAGAAGCACCAGTCCCCTCTCCTCTTCCTTCATGTCAGCAGCTCACTGGTGCGGTTCTTTCTCTCCAAAAAAGACCATCTTCTATTCTGGGACCAGATGAAGAAGTCAAATTGGTCCCATGACATGGGCCTGGCTGTCTTGAATTCAGAGGACAGAGAGAGAGGACTTTTCATTTGGCCTCAGGTCCAAAACACCTTCTCCAATAGCTACTCCTGGAGACCCTCAAACAAGGCTGATCATGAGCCTCCCCACTTGGTCATTTTGTGTCCTTTTTCAGAGGGAGAAAGGTTAAGTGATCTGCACTATCACCACCAACTTCTTGCCTTGGTTTCTGTCTTCTCTATACTGGCCCTGTGCCCCATGCATGAGCAGGGTTATAGGAGGAGAGTCAAGGGAGTTTTAGGACTGGAAACAAGAAACATTAGTCTGTTTCAGAGCTGACCTTCTGGTGAGGTATGAAGAATGGCTTGGAGAAGGAGGGTTGAAAACACAAAGCATAGTTAGAGGCCGACAGCAATAATCCAAGTGAGAGATGATGCCTGGAAAAAGACTGTATCAGTTAGGGTTGAACGAGAAAGGCAGAGCCAGTAGGAGACGCATGTGGGCAGCTTTACTGCAAAGGCATGGCTGGATGAGGCAGGTCCAAAGCCTGTGGGACAGACCGTGAGGAAGGACTGCTGGGGCTCTCAGGTGTGAATCTGACATTTATCTTCTGCAGGGAAGCTTCAGCTCTGCTCTCAAGGCCTTCAAACTGATCAGATCCGGCCCACTAAGATTATGAAGGTGTTCTCCCTTATTTCAAGTCAACTAATTATGAACTTGAATCCTCTCTACCAAATACTTTCACCTCAACACCTAGCTCATTGCTTGATTGAGTAGCTGGGGACTCTAGCCTAGCAAGCTGATGCATAAAATGACCACCCCAAAGGTCTTTGGCCATTTTCCCTATACCAGGGACCCTGATAATTCAGAACCAGACTCACTAGAGAGGCTCTTTGGCTGTGCTTTGCTGGTGGCCTGGATAGCAAGACAAGCTCCAGCTGGCTAACGATCAGTCACTACTCCAGGTGACAGGGAGCCTTCAGAGGGAGCAGGGGTGGCTTGTTACATGTCTACCCAAGGGCAAGAGAAAGATTTTCATGGTCTCCAGGCAGAAGCCACAAAGAACTGAGCTCTCATGTCTTCTCGTGTATAACATAGGATACTGATACCCCCTTCAGAAGGTGTTTTTGAAGATTAAAAGAGCTAGCGATGATTAAACTGTCACTGTAAGGATGGTCAGTCTTTATAGCAAAATGATAGGAAATTATTGACTCACATAGACGTTTGAACCAGTTTCTTTCATATAGAGACCACGAAATAATCTATTTGTATCAGCTGCTGGGTCTAGATGTCTTCGCTGATGAAGACAGGTGTTCCCCACCTATTACCAGTCATCTATAGCTTTGTTAATAGGCCAGATTCCAACAATATAATAACAGAACTCAACTTTAAAGTGCACGAACCAGTATTCTAGAAAGTTATGTGAAGCTATTTCAAGAAGTGTGGTAGGAATGACATTTATGTGACTCGTTTTGTACATAATCTTGGAAAACGCCTACTTATCTTCTCACATCGAAATGAAATGTTGCCTCCTCGGCGAAGGCTGCTCCAACGTCCTGGGTCTTGTATGGCTTCCTCCTAGGATGACCACTGGGGACGGTGTCCAAACACAGACTCTGCCGCCTGCTGCCTGCCTCGCTGCCACCACCCACCACTCACCTCCAACTGCCATCCCCGAACACACCCAGCACCCGCATTCCTGCCTGTCAGCGAGTGTGGAGCCCTGTTCCTATTGGTGAGTGGGATGAAGGGGCCTCTGGAAACCTGTTCCCATCACATCTAATGTCTGCTGTCCCCGAGGAACTGAGCCCCTGTCCTGAGTTGAGTCTCCTTTCCCCCAGCTGGTGATCACCCATTCTTGGGCACTGTGTGGACTGCTTACTGTCATCATTGCTGTTATTTTTTAATGCCATACTAATAGAGCTAACACATATTTTGTGCTTCCTATATTTCAGCCACTTTTCCAAGAACCTGGTCTACATTAATGGACATAATCCTCATAACTCTACGAGTAGGTGCTATTATCGTTCCCATTGTATAGATGGTACAGCTGAGCTTCAAGGACTTGCCTACAGATCAGTAAGTGACAGCACTGGTTTGTAAATCAAGCTCCTGTTTCTATTTCCCTCAGCCACCTGCCCTTCCATCATCTCCCTCCCCACACACTTAGGCACACTTTCAGATACATGAGATACTCCTGCTAGTTTGGAATTTGTGTCAACCCAAACTTAGCAACATGGGGTCCCGATTCCTCTTGGCCAGCCCAGCTGATTCAACTCCTCATCTCCCATCCTCCTGTCTTACTGGCCCCTTGCCCCATCAATCTTCCAGGAGTCACAGCTCTGACAACCTGACAGCCAAGTCCATGGTCCTGTGACCCCCTTGTTTACGGTACTGTATTGTCTCTATCTGACTGGGTGTCTCTTCATTGGCCTGGGAACTCCTTTCAGACATAAATTGCATCTTACCTTCCTCTCTTCAGATCCTGGTTCATATGATTGGATGAGGAGTGAGAAGATCCGTAGCATAGTGGGAAACCTCTGTTTAAGAACGAAGTGGAAATGGGGCCAATGGGAAAAGTTAAGGAGATGAGTGGGGGCGGATGAGCCTTCCTGGCTGCTGGCTGAGTGGAGATTGCAGAGTGGCACTTTGCATTTCTACAGAGACCTGGGGGTTAATGGAGGTAAGGATTTCATACCAGGGCTGGGGGTCTGCCCAGACTCAGGGGAGCTATGCAGTGATGCTCACGGGGCCCACCTCCCTCTTCTGCCTAAGCATCACTGTCTGAATTCCTCTGCCATTTGCATTTATTGAAATTCGCTGTTATTTCTGGGGAAACCAGGATGAAGACACAAATAGAAGCACCTTCCGTAGCTTGCATGGAAGAAAATGCAGGAAGGAGGGTGAAAGGGAGGAGGGAGGCAAGAAGAGAGGGAGAAAAGGGAGAGAAAAAGATGGGGAAAGGTGAGAATGATAAGGCGGGTAGAGAGTATTTCAAAATGGACTTCATGGGTCTCCGTGGCTTGGCCATTTAAGCACCGCAGATTTAGTGGCTTCTAATGTCCCGCCACTGTCTGTCTCCAGAGTCTCGATTTTGCCTCTTGTACACTGGCCAGTAGCCAACTCACATCCCCCACCCCATGCTAAACTCTGCCCTCATCTCCAATACCCAAAAGTGGAGAAAAAGAAAAAAAAAGACATTAGGGTGAGCTCAAGAATGTGGTGAATCCCTTCACAAGGGATTGTGTATTTCAGACCGTTTTGTCTGGCCTGAGAGAGTTTTGCACTGAGATGGAGAAACAGGTGTTTGATCCCTTGAAAATTATCAAAGATCCAAAGAACTTTGTTTACATTTTTCTTCCTTCCTTTTTTTTTTTTTTTTTTTTGCAGTTTTGGCCAGGGCTGGGCTTGAACCTACCTTCCCTGGTATAATGGGGCTGGTGCCCTACTCCTTGAGCCACAGGCGCTACCCATGTTTACATTTTTAAAAATCTATGGGGTTTTTTTGTCATTTTAGAAATTCGAACTGAGAACATTTCAAGACTCTAGAATACACAGCACACACTTCATCAGCCCTCAGGGTGACAACACCGTCAGACATCACATAGAGACTGGAGAACTCCACTGTGTACTCGGGAGAGAAGAAAAAAACAATCACAGCTCATTGTGGTCACGAAAGGAGTTTAGATCTCTTAAGTACCTGGATACTCCCCACAACACACTTTGAGAACATCTAAGTTAGGGAGCTGAGATGGGTAGCATGGGAGAATGGTACCCATGATGGAATTCCTGCTGTAATTCCCCCAAACCTTGGACAAGACGATGGGCTCATGCACTCACAGCCATGACTGGATTTTTTGAGATACATGGGTACTAGTTGATAGGAAGACAAGTCAGGGTGATTCACTCAGCCAGAGGGGACAAATCTGAGGACCCAGGAAGACACATAGTCAGGAATTAGGGACAATCACAGAGAGGGCCCTGGATCCCCGTGAGCTATGAAATTCGACAAATTTTGACCCAATTTGTCTAAATCTGCCAGAAGCAGAAAAGCCCCATCGTGTTTGTTGCTATGAGGTCAAAAAATGTAACTGTCCCCAAAGGCCTTGACCCTGCAGCAGCACCTGTACCCCATCCCATCCTGTGAGGTCAGCATCCGCCTACAGCCCCACCAGCCTCCTCCCCTTCCATGGTGCCAGAGGAACCAAGGAGCCGCCGCAATCAAGATGAAATGTCAAATGTTTTAAAACCCGAGGAATAGCTGTAATTTGCAAGGAGACAGAATGCAATTAGCATACACTTGTCAAAATGGGAGATGGTTGTGTGAGTCCCATATCGCCTGTGTTTTATTGAGACTGGGCCGATTCCTGCAATTCTGCTTGTTTTTTGCCCTATTAATGGTCAAACCAGAACAATAAATAGGAAGTCAGTGGAGAGCCATTTAGGAGTGGGACAGCCAGTTCCTTGAGAGTCTCCGTGGAGTCCAGAGAGAAAGTCAGCGACCGCCCGTGATCTCTTGTTTGCAACCAGATGAAATGAGGACGTCATCTGGACCCCTCAGCTCCCCATCCCGCCAGCACCTTTGTAACCTTTGTTTCCTGTATGACAGTGCTTTGGGATAGAAGGCAAGAAAATCAGAGCAGATGGTGACTAATCACAGTATTAACCTGGTAGTCTAGATGAGGCTCTGGAGGAAGAGAGGGAAATTAAGATTCCCTAGGCAGGTTCCAGGACAGCCTTTAAATTATTTTGCATTGTTCTCTCCCTACCCCTGCCCTACCTGACCTTGAGGCTGCCACTGGGGGCTGATTCTGACCCTACTGCTTCCTGATCGCTGCTGCTGGAGGTTCTGCAGCCCTGGGATCAGACCTGGCCTCACTGTAATGGGAGTCACCTCCTAGTCCTTCACCTGTGTCCATGGTCCTACTGAGTCCTCTCCCTGGACTCCATTAAAGGACATGCAATCTGCTCTTTGAACGAGCACGATCTGAGGATAGGATGGAAGCAGGATTTTAGTTTTGTTCCTGTTTGCCTTTTAAAATGTATTCAGTGAGGGGCGTTTTTCTCTTGCCCGAGGATGAAATCTATGTCTCAAGCAGGCCTCATCATTTTCTCCTGGCTTTTAGGCAATAAAAGGATCTCTGGTCATTTTAAACCACAAATACAGTCTCAGTTCAGTAATTAAAATTGTCTAGTCCTAGATAATAAGAATTCTGGGCTGGTTTAATCATCCTCTAAAGGAATCTTTAACGGGCTGGGAAGGAGCGGGGTCTTTGGCTTTCTACCCCAGGGTCTCTCCTCCCCCACTTCTGCTGACCTGGGACTTTTGGAAGTTTCTGACCCTTTCAGGTGGGAGGTGGTGGTGGGGTGACTCTGGGAAGCACACTTTCATCTAGCTTCTTGAAGGTCCCTAACCTCTGGTTTTGCAGCAGCCTCTGCCATACACTAGCATCAACTCACTAGCGTCTCTCTGTCCAGGTTTAGATGGTTCCTTGGCAAAATTTGGGAAACTGCAGGACAGCATACCCTTCTTGCTGGGGGAGGGGGCTCAGATCTATCCTGCCCAGGCAGGGACCTCCCATCTCAGCTCAATTGTTCCTTCTGCTTTGCTTTTGCAGCCCCAAAGCCACAATCTCTTGTTTGAGATTCCATAGGGGTGTGCGTGTGTGTGTGTGTGTGTGTGTGTGTGTGTGTGTGTGAGAGAGAGAGAGAGAGAGAGAGAGAGAGAGAGAGAGAGAGAGAGAGAGAAACAGAGAGAGAGAGAGAGATTGAGAGAGTTTGGATATTTATCCCCTCCAAATTTCATGTCAAAATTTGACCCCCAACGTGGGAGGTGGAGCCTGGAGGCAGGTGTGTGGGTCATGTGCATAGATCCCTCATGAAGATCACGGTCTATCACTTGGTGCCCTCTCTGTGCTAATAAGTGAGTTCTTTCTGTAGCTGGTTGTTTGAGAAAGTCAGCGCCTCCTCCCCTCTCTGTTTCCTCTTTACCAGGTGATACACCTGCTCCCCTTTCACCTTCTGCTCATAGTAAAAGCTTCCTGAGGCCCTCACGAGAAGCAGAAGTTGATGCCATGTTTCTTGTACAGCCTGCAGAGCCAAATAAACCTCATTGCTTTTTAAATTACCCAGCCTCCAGTATTTCTTCATAGCAGTGCAAAAGAGACTCATACAGTTGGACATCAGTTTGAAGATCTCATGATTCCAGGAACCACATTATGGGGTCTCTATGGGTCCCATTAAGGGCCCTTCTATAGCTTCAGGTAAAGGCAGTAATGTTTTGCTTTCCAAATTCAATCTTTTTTTTTTTTTGACTCTTGCATATTTTGATCTCAGTCAGAGGTCCTGCTAAGAGGTCTAAGAGTTGTGAAATTTGTTCTCAACTTCTTCACACTGGTATACAGTATCAATTATGTTGAAACTTCCAATTTAATTTCCTGTAATGACCCTCTGTGTGCCCAGTGGCTATTCTCTGTCCTTCTGGAAATGGTGCACAGACAAATTTGGGAAACCACTTTATCCCTCTCCTTAGATACGTGACTTGGGGATGTTGGCCCCATCCCATCTCTAGCAGTGGGGCTTGATGGGTTTACATCAATTAGAATATTCTGTCCTTCTAACCAGAGGGATTGGTTCAGCCATGGGAACCTGCTTTGGCATGAATGACTCCCATAAAAAGCATGTATTGGAAACTAAATCCCCAGCGCAGCACTGTTGGGAAGCAGGACATAATAGGAGGTGTTTAGGTCATGAGGGCTTCAACCTTATGAGGGATTAGTGCTGATTATAAAATATAAAAGGGCTTGAGGATGAGAGTTCAATCTCTTGCTTTCCCTTGCCCCTCTCCTTGCCCTTCATCCATGGTGTAACATAGCAAGAAGGCCCTTGCCAGAGGCTGGCCCCTGACAAGTTCGATCTTGAACTTTCCAGCCTCCATAGCCTTGACCCAATAAATGTCTGTTCATTATAAATTACCCAGTCTCAGGTGTTCTATTTTAGCAGCCCAAAATGGACTGAGACAGAAAACTGGTACTGGAAAAGGGGTTCCAGTTGGAACAGGGGTTCTGCTGTTGCTATAAACAAATACCTAAAAATGTGGAAGCAACTTTGGAACTGAGTACTGGGAAGAGGCTGGAGGAGTTTGGAGTAGCAAGCTGGGAAAAGCCTTACTACAGTGAACAGAATGTTAAGGGCAGTTCTGGCCAGGGGTCAGAAAAGAGTAGAACTACAAGGAAAGTCTGGAGTGTCTTAGCAATTACCAATTTAAGTGGTCGTGATCAGAATATTGGTGGATATATGAACAGTAAACGCCACTCTGATGAGGTCTCAGATAGAAAAGAGAAATATCTTAGTGGAAACTGGAGTAAAGGCCATCCTTACTATGAAGAGGCAAAGAGACATGGCTGAATTGTGTCCATGCCCTCGGGTTTTATGGAAGGCAGAGTTTAAGAGCAATGAACTAAAATGTCTGGTGGAAGAAATTTCTAAGCAAAATATTGAAAAAGCTGCATAGCTTCCTTTAACTGCATGCAGTAAAAATGAGAGAAGAGAGACATGATTTAAAGACAAGATTTATAATTAAAAGGGAAGCAGAATTTAGGGTTCTGAAGGATACTCAGCCTGGCCATGTGGTAGAGAATGAAAGAGTGTTTTCAGGGCATGGCCAAGATGCTGACAGATGAAGAGATTAATATGCATAAAACAAGGTAAGAGGCAATTCATCAGGGCAATGGAAGAATGAGCCCCAACATACTTTGGAGATTACTGTGATTACCATCACAGGCCCAGGGTGCCGAGGCCCGGGGCTAGGAATCAGAGTTGTGTCCCATAAAGTCTTTTAGTCATAGGCTATACCATACAGCCTAAGCATGCAGTAGGCTAGACCACTTAGGTTTGTGTAAGCACACCCCGTGATGTTCACACAATGACAAAATCACCTAGCAATACATGTCTCAGAACTTTGCCCCACCTCTAAGCAACATGACTGTATGCCAAAAGAAAAGCCTAGGGCATCCGTGGGACCTTGGACCTCATGGTCCAGCGTGGTCTCAAGTCTGTGCTCCTTGTATTCAATGCTACTTGGTTGTTCCAGGTGTGGCTCAAGGGGGCTCAGGTGTGGTTCAGGCCACAGTTCTGGAAGATTTGGCAGGACAAATCTTGAAAGTGTCCACGTAGTGAGCTCAGTGCACAAAAAAGGGGGCATGGCTTCTTCCACTTAAATCTCAAAGAATGTCTCCAACAGCCTGGGATCCCAGACGGAGACTTGTTGCAAGGGTGGAGCCACCCCAGGGGTGTACTCTAGGGTGATACCTAGTGGAACCATGGGGGTGGGATCACACCCAAGAGCCCAGAACTGTAGAGCTACTAGTGTGCATATCAGCCTGGGAGAGCTACAGGTATGTACTTTCACCTGTGAGAAAGGTTGTGAGGCTGAGCCTGTCCAGGGCATTGGGGGCCCAACCCCCACCCCAGTATTCCTAAAGATGGGGCATGGAGTCAAGGAAGATTATTATGGAGGCTTAAGATTTAATGTTGATTTTTTTGCCCTGTTAGATTTTAAACATAATCAGAACCAGTTACCCTTTCCTTCTTGCCTATTTCTCCCTCTTGGAATGGGAATGTCTATTCTATGCTTGTCTCACCATGGTATTTTGGAAGTCGATAACTTGCTTGATTTCACAGGCTCACAGCTGGAGGGAAATTTGTCTCAGGATGAATCCTGCCTTGAGTCTCACCCACATCTGATTTAGATGAGACTCTGAATTTGGACTTTTGAGTTGATGCTGGAATGATTTAAGAGTTGAGGGACTATTGGATGGAATGAATGCATTTTTTTATGTGAGAGGAACATAAATGTAGGGGGCCAGGAGCAGAATGCTAAGGTTTGAATGTGTCCCCCCCCCCAAAAGCATGTGCTGGAGACTTAATCCCCAAGGCAACAGAGTTGGGAGATGGGGCATAATGGGAGGTGTTTAGGCGTCAGGCCTTCCCCCTCACGAATGGATTAATGCAAGTAATAAATTACAAATGAGTTTAAGGTTGCAAATTCAATCTTTTACACCCTGTCTTTAAGCCTGTCTTTGCTTTTCTGCCATGAGAGAAGCAGCAACGAGGCCCTCACCAGAAGTTGACCCTTGATCTTGGGCTTCCTAACCTCTGGAACTGTAAGCTAACACATTTCTGCTCTTTATAAGTTACCCAGTCTTAGGCACTCAGTGAATGGCCTGAAACAGCACCTGAACAATCAGGGCAGAGAGATGCAAGGAAACATGCTGAGGGTTTTGCATGGAAAGATGCCATCTTTCTCTTCCGTGGGAACGACCAAAAGAGACCATTTTCCTTCCCTTGAACAGTGGCATCTGGACAGTGAAGTCTATAATTGTGATGGCCATTCTGTTGCCACAAGGGGAGAGGGCAGAGCTACAAGGAAGACCATCAGGTGGACCCCGAGGATAAGCTTGTGCTTTGGTCATGAGAAACCAGGTCCCCGTGACATCATTTTAGTCACCGGCTCAGCTTTCTTGAAGCAGTGGTTCTCGACTAGGAGCCCCTCCTCCCCAAGGGGACCTTGGGCAATATATGGATGCATGTTTTATTGTCATAGCTCAGGGTGGGGGGGAGTGCTGGTAACAACTAGGTGGGTGGAGGCCAGGGACAACTGCTAAATATTCTACTGTGCACATGACAGCTCCCACAATGAAGAATCACCTAGCCCCAAATGTCAGTAGTAGTGAAGGTGAACAACCCTACTGTAACACCAAAACTATATCTGGATTTTTCACTTATTTGAGCCAAAGTGTTTCTTTTATTTATTTTGAACCAGTTTGGTTGGTTTTCTTCTGTCTTGCAGTAGACAGGATTCTGACAGACAGTTCCTAGAATAGCACTACCTTCCCATCCCCAAGTGCTGTCCTCAGGGTCCCATCTCCTGGCCTGCAGTTCTCTCTCAGGAATTGCCCTTGTGACACTGTCAGTCTATCTGCCGCCTTGGTAGCCACTTCTAAGAAATAGTGTCTTCCCCTCCCCCAGTCTTCGTCAACAAGCCCACCTCATTAAAACTTAATTCTCCTTGGATGAAAGCATTTACGATCTTGCTTACAGAGTTCAAGGTCACTATGTAAAATTTTTACTGTGAGCTATTTCAGACGATAAACAAGTGCCCACCTTCCAGCTGAAAAAATATGTCTCCTTTCCCAGTAACACTCTTTCTCCTCAAGAGAAACTAGTTTCCTAAATTTGGCTTTTACCTTCTTATGCTTATTTTTTACATAGTATCTCCTCTCTGTGTGTCCCTAAACAATATATGAAATACTGCACTGAGCATTTTATACACACTGATATAAATGATATCATGTTGTTTATATCCTCTTGTGAATCTTTTTCTCTGTAGCGTTTCTCAGAGTCCCCTAGACTGCCTTAGGTAGTTTTGAGTTCTTCTATGTGTGTCTTAGTCTGTGAATTTCTATATCCATTCTCGTGGTGAAACATAGTCCAATTTTTCCACAAGTGAAAGAGTCCACTCTGAAAATTCATGAGGTTGTGTCTGTCAACTGCAGTTGCCGACACTAGGCTGCAGACCAGCACCAATCCATGGCCTGTTAGAAATGGGGCTGCACAGCAAGAGGTGAGTGAGTGACTGGCGAGCAAAGCAAAGCTTCATCTGTGTTTATAGCCGTTCCTCATCACTGGCATTGCCACCTAAACTCCACTTCCTGTCAGATCAGTGGTGACCTTAGAGTCTCATGGGAGTATGAACCCTACTGTAAATTGCACATGTGAAGGATCTAGATTATGTGCTCCTTATGAGAATCTAGTGCCTGATGATCTGAGGTGGAGCTAAAGATGTAGGCAACACACTTTCAGGTGTCATTGTCTCCCATCTCCCCCAGATGGGACCATCTAGTTGTAGGAAAACAATCTCAGGTCTCCCACGGATTCTGCTTTATGTGAGTTATATAATTGTTACATTATTTATTACTACTATTATTTATTTCTATTACTATGTGTAGTAACACAAATAATGTAATATGTGTATGTAATAGTAATAGAAATAAAGTACTCAATAAGTGCAAGGTGCTTGAATCATTCTCAAAACCATCCCTTATTCCTGTCAGTGGAAAAGTTGATGTCTATCAAACTTGTTCCTGGTGACAAAAAAGGTTGGGGAACACTGTCCTAAAGCACATGTATAAGAGAAGAGCTTCTAGTACTTTCACCTAGAAGTAGAATTATACAGTCATAGGATGGGTGTACCTTCACATCCTACCAGCTGTTGCCAAATTGGTCTCCAAGGTTATTTGGATTTGCTTATGCTGTGTATGTTGTTTAGCTGTGTTAGAGGATACAAATATTGCTTTTGGCCTTCATCCATCTCAATCTCTCCCAAGATTCACTGGGTCTTTGTGTACAATGACTGTTAGTAAGAGTAGTAGAAAGACTAATGGCTCCTTAACCCCCTTAATCTCTGAAATCTATGCATACATTACCTTCCACAGCAGAAGGGACTTTGTAGATATGATTAAATTAAGGATCTTGAGATGGGAACATTATTCTAGATGATATAGGTAGTCACAATGTAATCACAAGGGTCCTCATAGGACAGAGGCAATTTGACAATGGAATCAGAGGTTGGAATGAAGTGAGGAATCAGCCGTGAGCCTAGGAATATGGGAGGCTCTCTAGAAGCCAGAAAAGGCAGGGAAATAGGTTCCCCTGAGAGGTTTTAGAATGCATGCAGCCTGTCAACCCATTTTAGGGTCCCAATCTCCAGAAGTGTAAGATAATAAGTTTATGTTCTTTTAAGCCACTAAGTGTATGGTTATTTGTTACAGCAGCAATTTAAAATAGTCAATCAGCAAAGCCAACTCAGAACAAAATTGAGAAGGCGAAGCTCATCTCTGGTGAACCTACCTGCTTACTGTAGCACTAGACACACAGTAGGCTGTCTCAGTTCCTTCAGGCTGCTGTAACAAGATACCATAAACTGGTGATTTATGAGCACCAGAAATCGGGCCAGGCACAATTTCTCATGCCTTTAACCCCAGTACTTTGGGAGGCCAAGATAGGAGGATCACTTGAGACTAAGAGTTCAAGAACAGCCTGGGCAACATAAAGAGACCCTTGTTTCTACAAAAGAAAAAAGTTAGCTGTGCCTGGTGGTACAAGCTGGTAGTCCCAGCTGCTTAGAAGGCTGAGGCAAAAGGAATCTCTTCAGCCCAAGGAGTTTGAGGTTGCAGTGAGCTATGATGACACCACTGTTTTTTAACCTGGGTGACAGAGCTACATACTGTGTCAAAAACAAAAGCAAAAACAAAAATAGAATATAACATAAATGTATTTTGTCATAGTGCTGGAGACTGGGATGTCCAAGATCAAGTTGCCAGTAGATTTGGTATCTGGGGAGGTCCTGATTTCTCACAGATGGGGCTGTGTTCTCACTTAGTGGGAAGGAGCAAGACAGTTCTTGATTTCTTTTTTTTGAGATAGAGTCTTACTTTGTCACCCTTGGTAGACTGCCATGGTGTCATAGCTCACAGCAACCTCAAACTCTTGGGCTCAAACAGTTCTCTTGCCTCAGTTTCCCAAGTAGCTGGGGCTACAAGTGCCTGTGACAACTCCCAGCTATTTTTAGAGATGGGGTCTTGCTCTTGTTTAGGCTGGTCTTGAACTCCTGAGCTCAGGCAATCCACCTGTTTCAGGCTCCCAGAGTGCTAGGGTTGATTACAGTCATAGAAAGATAGTTCTCTGGGGCCTCGTTTATAAGGGCACAAATCTCAGCTATGATGGCTACACCCTTGTGACCTAATGACCCCCAAATTCCCTGCTTCCTGAAACCTTACCTTAGGGGTTAGAATTTCCATTTACAAATTTGGGGGGGAAGCATAAACACTCAGAACACAGCAGAGACTTTAACAAATGTTCAGTGTCTCTTTACTCCCTTTTCCATCCATCCCAAGTGCTGACCCTTCAGGCTTCCCTAAGGGCCTATCAAAAAGGAGATGTCCTAATGCAGATTTTAATGTGGGAAAGTCTAGGAGATCTACAAAAGCAAGTCACGTCTATTATGTGTGAGGCACTGCCCACTGTGGTGCCGTCAGATGGCATCTCACGTAAGCCTCACAACAACCCATAGAGGTAAGAATAATAATATCAACAACTCGATGTTGAGATCTTGTTTTTGGTTTTACCAAAACAAGGGATCTGTTTAATCACACAGATAGGCATGGCTGTCTCCTTTTGACTGATGAGGGACACTAAGTGATTAAGTGATTTGACCAAGGCCCCCAAGTTGAGGTGTCATAGAGCAGGGGTTTGTAACCCAAACCCATGGGATCTCAACATTCTGCTTCTTCTATGACAGTCTCCCAAGAAGACAGATGGAAAGGGAGCTTCAGCCAGTCCTTGCGTGTGTAGCACACAGGCACTGTTCTGTCCTTCTTCTTGTCAGTGCTGTGTGTCAGACAATGGTGGTGAATCCTATTTCCTTAGTCCCAGAGATGTCTTGTGCTGTGTTTATCTGTTACATCTGCCAAAAGAGGAGTGTGCACCTGTTATTACTAAAGTGTGTTGACAGGACACTCCCAGACAGATACTTGCAGTCGTGACTGCAAAGGATGAGGCAATTTCTCCCAGTTCTAGTTCCCCTGCAAACATTTCCACTTCCATTGTGCTGATGATAACCTTCTGGTTTATCTCCTCTCCTGCCAGAGGGAACTGTGAGAGTGTGTCTAGGAGGAAAGAGGGGGAGGGAGTTGCTATCAGCATGCTCCTAAGTACACATGTGTGAATGCTTGTGCATGCAACATGAGACAGTCCTGATGTTGTATAAGTCTCTTTCTAATGACTGGGCTAGACTAAAGGTTTCGAGCATGGAGACCACTACAGCCTTTGATCTACTGATGAACTTGGAGACACAAAGGAGTGGGGCTAGATATGGATAAGGAGGCTTTAGTTTTATGGGCCTCAAGAATATCCCATCTCTACTTAGAAAGCTGCTTAAATGCAAACTCAGTTTGCCTCCTTGTAGGAATGTGTGATCACATGTCTAAGTACAGAGCAATGGAGTGTGCCTTCTGTTTCTCTAGAAGTATGGCCTTGAAATTACACAGACGAAGTCTGACAATTAAGTCCTAGAACTCATCTTAGACAAAGTGCTTTGAAGGGTGGACTAGGCATAGCTTCTCAAGGGGAGAGCTTAGAAGGTGACTAGTGATATTTAGCAGTGAGGCATAGAATGCTTTTCTTGGATGAGTTTGGGAACTTCATCATCTGATCTTATATGACTTCTATACACTTCCCTTTTCCAAATAAGGACAAGCCACCTTTCTTGGATGTGGCTTTATTTTTCTCTTCTTGAAATGTAGGTTCCCGGCTGACTTGGTGGGGTGAAGCTGCCCATCATTTCAGATTGTTTGGATTGTTACACCAGTGGGAAATAAACTTCTACTTTATTCTAGCTATGTTGTCTTGGGGTGTTTTATTATAGAAGTTGAGTAGTTTTACCCTAATTAATGTAACTATATCCTACCCAGCAGCATGAGAGCAATTACCTAAGCTTTACACTTGCAAGAAAGGATTAAATTATTTGGGGCATATGGTTTTGTTGGCCAGATGGATTACAAAGAAGATCATTCTCCCCACCCTATAGCTAATTTGCTTTTTTACAGTAGATTCGTACCTTAAACTGGCTTTAATTTCTATAGCTAGGGCATAAGGTAAAAATCATTAATATTTAAAATACACTTTAATTTTCTGGATAAATCTAATGAAGCCAATGGTTTGTTTTTTTTTTTAGCATTGAAAGATGGCTATTTCTCTGGTTGTCTTGATGAGGATTGACATTTAAGGATCTTATTACATAAAAATGTGTTTTAAGGTATGTTTATTCTTCTCTTTGCGTTTGAGTGTGCCAAAGAAAAAAATATACATATCTTATCCCACCCCTCCCCCAACTTTTTCTTCCTATCTTGGATAGAAGTGAATTCACCTAAGTTTACATGTGTATGAAGTGATTCGGCATAAACACTGGTGGCCAATTGCTTGGCAGCCAGGAATGATGTGGACTTTGAATGCTGGAGGCCAGAGAGCTCCCAAACCATCTGATTTACTTCTGGTGCAATCCTGCCTTGGGTAAGTAAGCTGGACACAGTGATTAAATGAGATTGCTTTGAGCAAAGACAGGCAGCCTCCAGAGTGGCAGAGGAAGCAGTCACTTGCATGGGTAATTATTTCTGCCTCTTTTCCCATCCTCTCTAACATTTACCTTACGTATGTACTGATTTATACCTAAAAATCTCCTTATTCTGACTTATTGCTTTAATAGATGTTTCAACACAATCCTTGCAGTATTTCCCATTACTCATCATTTACATGTTGTTTTTGCAAACTATATTACTTTTTTAAAATATTCACTGTGGATATTTGGTAAAGAAAAAATATCTGTACTCCCATTAGCCTGCCTCAACAACAATCTTCATTTAGCATAATCCCTTTTAGCTTGCATCCAAATGAATACATTTTTCTTTATTTGTAATTATATTTAGTATATTATTTGATGTATGACCTTCTTATTTAAAATTTTATTATTGAAATCTTTCCATGTAGCTATGCTTTTTGTAATTACAATTTTAAGAGTAGTACAAAAGCCTGTTGAATTTATGTATTCTCTTCTACTCCCCAGTTGCCACAAACTACAAGAGAGGATAATATCCACTTCATAGCGTTGCTGAAAGGATTATATGGCTTTATGGTGCTTAGCCCAGACCCTAACATATAGAAGAATTGGTGGAAAACATGGTTCTGAACACAGACTTCCTGGCTTGGAATCCCATTTCTCTCTATGTTTGGGAAATCACTTACTCTCACTGTGCCCACTTCCTCAGTTATAAAACGGGGATTATGGGAACTCCTAAACCATAGGTTTGTTGTGAGAATTAAATAAGTTAAGTACTACATGTGTTAGTTGTTGACATTTTTATTCTTTTCCAGTATATTTGGTCTTTGCCAAAGACTAAGAATCAGTCCTTTTAAGTAACTCAGTTTCATGTCTTATTGCTTTATCTAAAACTCCAGCAATAATAATGATTACAGTCTTACCTGACATAATCATTCTATTGCATGTTTTAACTCTGACATATTTTTAGAATTGTCATTAAACATACAATTGGGTTTTTTGTTTGTCCAATAGGTATTACTTTTTACATAAAATTGGAAATTTTTGTTTCTTTCTTTAAAATTCTTAGCATAAGGAATATATATTAGATTACATTAAATGCTTTGTTGTTTGTATTGTTTCTTGTTGAACTATTGAAGTGATGTGCATTTGTTCTTAGATTTATTAGTTTAGGTTTCCTTACCTCATTCTTATTCTTATTTTACCATTCCATTCATTTGGATCTTTGTTCTTATTGTCCTTTTCATGCTTCTTCTTGTATTCTCTATACACAGATTAAATGGCAGGTTAGGAATATTAGGATTCTCCAGAGAAACAAAACCAATAGGATATATGAAAGAAGATATATATTATAAGAATTGGCTCATATGATATTGGAGGCCAAAAAAATCCCACAATCTCTCATCGTAAGATGGAAGCCCAGGAAAGCCAGTCGTATAGTTTTAATTCAAGCTCAAAGGCCTGAGACCAGGGAGCCAACAGTATAAGTCCCCATCTGAGTCAAAAAGCCTGAGAACAAGAGGCACCAATGATCAAAGACAGGAGAAGATGAATGTCCCAGCTTAAGCAGAGATAGCAAATATGCTCTTCTTCCACCTTTTTGGGACCACAGTAGATTATATTATGGGCCCTCACTAGATTATATTATGACCACCACATTGGTGAGTGAGATGTTTCCTACTTAATTTATGAATTCAAATACTAGAAACAGCTTCTCAGACACATCCAGAAATAATATTATACCAGCCCTCTGGGCATCCCTTAGTCCAGTCAAGTTGACATGTAAAAATAACCATTACGCAGGAAAGTTTAGGGTTTACCTGGGTGTGGAGGTGATGTGAGTTCTCTAGCCTGTGAATAGATAAGCACCAAATGAAGAAGTAAAAACTATTCTCATTAACTTTTAAACATTGATGATGATAGATGACTAGCAAGGGATATTATTTAAAAGGATTTAATGCTTGTTTGCTCAATATTTGAAAATTAGATTGAACTAATATGCACAGCTATGATTCAATAAAAAATATTTGAAAATTAATCTTAGCATTTATACAATTGCATAATGTTTAATATTTTACCTATTTTGAACTTAAAAGAATTTCTTGCATGTTATTCTGTGGCTATGATAAGAATAGACTTTTGACAGACCTACTTACATCCTTGGAAATAAGCTTAGTCACAGGCAACACTGCATGACACTCTCAAGAATTTTTCCAGAACTCATTAAGTGTTGTATCTGGTAGGAATATAATTGTTAATTGTGTTTACAAGTAATGTGTGCATAAATAAGTAGAACAGGCAATATTAATAATTGTTAAGATATTTTAGAACAGCTTATGTTATGTCAAGTATGACTGATATGAATAGATTTCCTCATTATAAATCACCTTTATTTTGCTGGAATAAATCATATATGTGCCTGGTATATTATTCTTTTGATGTAGGACTGATTTTACTTACTGATATTTTATTTCAGTACTTTCTGTCTGTATTCAAATATGATGTTGGCATAGATTTTGCTTCTTTGTGATGACTTTGTCAGACTCCAAGCTCTGTGTCATACTGACCTCATAAACCAACATGGGCATCTGGGTATATACCAAGTAAAGGAATTATAGGGTCAAACGGCAAGTCTGTTTTTAAATCTCTGAATGTTCTCCAAACATCTTTCCTAAGGGGATGTACTAGTTTGCATTCCCACTAGCAATGTAGAAGTGTTCCCTTTTCTCCACATCCACACCAACATCTATCTAATTTGTTTTATATCTAATTTATTTTGCTCTCCAAATTAGACATTGTTATTATTGTTTATATAGTCAATGTGAGTTTAGAAATACCCACATATTTACTATAAACCCTTACTCACCCTTCCGTCTAGTATTTATTCCCAGACCTCCCATGGAATCATTTTGTCTCTGCTTTAAGTACGTTCTTTAAAACTTTCCATTAATGATAATATTTTAGAGGTATAATATAAATGTACCAAATTTTTATCTACAACTCTTTTGAAAATTATGCATGTTGTTTTTCTCCCACTAATAAGTCTCTGTAATACTTAGCCATATATATGTGTACACACATACACACACACAAAGAAATATATATATGAACTTTTAAAATCTTCAGTAGAAAGGAAACAACATACTTTATTCTCCTTCCTTCTTATAAGACAGGAAACTTAGCATGTTTTTCAATTTTAGTTGAAACATTGTAGAATTCCTCACCTAGCTTATCACTACTGAGTGATTTTGAACTCATTACATGTGTTTTAGCTGCTCTCACAGATGAAAGGCAAACTGAATGCTTAGCATAAAACAGTATTTACCTTCAGAACTACGTAGTGTTCTGTTGTCTTAGGGTAGTCTTTAAAGTTAGTCTATGTCTGATTGGCTTTTTCTTTCTCTCCTCTCTCTCCACCTTCTGTTCTTGTTTCTGCTTCTCCTTCTTCTGCTTTTGCTTCTTCTTGAATGGTAAATGCTTTACTTGCAATAAAATAATTTACATGTTTTTTGGGTTGTGTGTTTATGTGTGTGTCATGTATATATGCACGTACGAATATTCAGAGTTTCTTTTTTGCTGTCTTCAATGTTTCTTGTTTCTTCTTTTACTGGTAACGTTTTTAGGATTTTCATAATATAAGGGTAAACCTCCCTTCTCTGAATGTTACAATTGTAAAAATGCCTATGATTCATTTCTACCACTTGTACCATTTCCTCTCTATTCATAGTGGTTCTCAAAGTTTTATTTCAAAATTTAGTTTTCTGCTGTATTAAGTCTGCTTTTAATAACTATTTAACATAGGTGACTGCATTTTCAGGTTCTCACATCTCAATTCTCATTCGGCTCCATATTTAGTGATATCTCCATCTTATCCAATTTCCGCTGTGTATTTATTTTTTCATTTTATTATCATATTATTTTGTAATTTTGTATCTTCATCTTCATAAGATACATAACTTTTTAATTTTATAAATAACATGTAAGTATTGTTTTATAGCATTTACTTACGTATATATAGCATATATATTTTTAAAAATAATATATTCATTTATGTCCTGATTGTACACACTCATTTTTTGCAGAATATTTTCACAGCTGTATTAATATCTTTTTTCCAATTACTCATCCTTTAGAAATGAGAGTTCTTTCCGCTGATTACTCATAGCGTCTGTCGCATATTCAGGCTCCTCTCTCTTTACCTGGTGACTGTTAGAACATGTTTCTCATATTTTCACCTAGAAGGAAGATAAATGTGAACAGACTTCATCTCAGTTCTAGTCACCACTGGCATTTAATGTTTCTAAATTCTGAATTTCACCTCTTGATCTTGTTGTCTGGTTGCCTACTTTAAGAAGATATACACATTCTAGGTAATTCTAACCAATATGTAATTATTCTTTTTCCAGAAGTGGTTTGCTTTTCCACTTTCTCCTAGCACTTTCTTATTTCCCATTCCCCAGGGCAGCAAACCAAATGCCTCACGGCCACAGAGTCTGGCCATCAAGGCCAATTTTAGTCTTAGAAAACATGCAGAAAGGAGAAGGGGTAAGTAAAGTGGACCTGCTTGCTGCTGGATGGTGTCACTCTGTGGCACAGGAACAGGTATTCTCCCTGGGAAGGGCAGAGAATTTATCAAACCCTAGATCTTCCAATCAGCAGTAGTAATGAATGAGACATCTCCTTACCACTGAGGCTGGTCAATTTATTCACCCTTAGATATGAAGCAAGGCAAGCCAGGCCAGTACATGTGTGTTCATTCCTCCCATTTCTGCTTAATCTTCTTTAACTTACATATTGTTTTCTAAATGCTTATCTGTCTTTGTGGCTGGTAATGTTATATTGTAAATGGATTTTGTTAGTTTTTTCATTTTATAAAATTTTGCTTAATTTTGTTAGTTTTATATTACCAGCCAGATTTTATACCAAACCAACTGAATTGATCTTAAAAACCTTGATTATTATTATTATTATTCAGAGATTAGGAGTATCATTTGAAATATCATTTACTAAAGCCATAGTCTATTTGGTCTGCATTTATTTTTATATTTATAAACTTTTCCAGATTGTTTTAAAGTTTTCTGAATGTACCTACCTACCTACTGTTATACTCAATATTTCCATACTAATTTGTTTAACTGTGGTGCTATGTTGATTTTTGTATTATATTTCATTTCATTTCATTTATTTTTTGAAATAGAGTCTAACTCTGTCACTCTGGGCAGAGTGCCATGGCATCATGACAGCTCACAGCAACCTCAAACTCTAGAGCTTAAGTGATCCTCTTGCTTCAGCCTCCCAAGTAGCTGGGACTACAGGCACCTGCCACAATGCCCGGCTATTTTTAGAGCTGGGGTCTTGCTCTTGCTCAGGTTGGTCTCAGACTCTTGAACTTAAGCAATCCACCCACCTCAGCCTACCAGAGCTCTAGGCCTATGTTTATTTTTTACATGAATTTCTACTGTTTCATTTCCTATGCAATGAATCAAATGACATATACCTTTCAAATACTTGTTTTAAACAGTAAAAATAAAATGTGGTTATTCAAACAGTACATATCCAGCCATCTTTTTGAAAGGAATTTCCTATCCTATATGTTATTCTATGTTTATTCTGTAGATAAAATAAAAATGGTCTTAGAAGTATTAAAATTACGAAAATTACTCACAGTATTAGTGATTTTACCTACATTTAACCTTTTAAAAATTCCTGGATTTCTCTCTAAATCAAATTCAAATCAGATTTGACATTTCTTATGTTAATAACTTTGTCAAAGATTCACTAAGAACTTTGATTTCTTGTGGACCTACACCTCAAGCTAACAATTATGAACAATTATGTTAATATTAAATATTATAGAATAGGAACCTCTTCACTTTTTATATTTAAATAATTCATTCATCTATAAATTTAAATGTATTTAATGGAAAACACGTGCATGTTTCTATTCACAACAGCAGTGATGATACCAAGTCTTCTGGGCACCTTGGCACCTTTATTCCCCTCTTCTGCATCTGTGGAGGATAACCTCTCCTAAGTTTCCCCCAGCCAAAAAGTTCTTCTGAACCCATGTCCTTGGAAGCCACTATCATGTAGTGAGAGTTCAGTGATAAGATGAAGAGATTTATGACTTTGGTTTCAGGTCAATATTGCAGTTCCCCAGAGAAGAAATTATTATTGCGTGATTTGTCTGCTACTTATTCCATTCAAAGTCAAATATTTACAAAACTAAGGGTAACCTTTTTCATGCATAGAAAATTTTGCTAAGATATATTGGTATTTAACAAAGCTTAAGTGGATGGAAACAAAGATGATAGTATGTATCCTTTTATGTTCAGTTATACAATACATAGACTGGATTAAAAAGGCAGAATAGATTAAAATGTTTGCATTGGAGGACATAGAATAACAATTATAAAATGATTATGGTCTACAGACACTGCCCACTTACCATACACTCTAATGGAGGGTAGTTGTTAATATCTCTGTTGTTATTAAAAATGAATTTGATATTGAAGAATGTTCATGATATTTATCCAAAGTTTTGTGACTATTGTATTGAAGAGCCCATTTAGGGGAGGTTTTGTCCATCAAACCTCATTGTTTTAGACCAGATGTTGCTGAAATTCTGCTTTAGTTTCGGAAAATTATTTTGAGACTTGGCAATAACATTAAATGTGGCCCAAGGGCATTATTGTTTTCCAATAAAATATTTAAGGGCTTAATTCCTGGGTGAGGTAAAACTTATCAATTAAAGCAGCTCTGATGATTTGGAATGAGGATCCTATAAAATTGGACCTATTTATCTGTGGTTTTTACTCTAACTCTAGACAATTTAAAATAACATAGAACAATCTATTGCTGGAATTTTATAAGTAAAGTATATAATGTTTCATAAATATAAATCCTTTTAAGGAACAGCCTTGCATTATAAAAATATAACTTTGATGTACCTCAAGTTGTTTAATAAAAACATATCAACTTTTTCCATGCTTAAAAAATATAAATTCTTTAAAAATACATTTAAATTATTTAAAATATATAACTTTAAAAAATGTTGCTGAATTGAAGAACTAATGTTTCATATTCTGTATCTTCTCAAAGCAAGAAGGTGACAGAATCCCAACTCGTAAAATGTATAGTGGGAGGCACTTTTTCCAGTTGAGATTTCATCTCTGTAAGGTGTTTTGCTGATTTCTTTAGCTCCCCTTCACCTTGTTTTCCTACAGAAAACTTGGCTTTTCCTGTGACTCTGATCCTTTGACACTCCCCAATAGAAGCTGTTGACTCTCCCATGCTCCACTTCTCCAAGACCAGGAGGTATGGCCATCATTCTAAAGCCAATGCTTCCAGGTTATTCTTGCTCAACTTTGTATAAAAGTCCACTCCTTTCAGTCCCATGACATCCCATTCTCATCTTCTATTCTGTGTCCTTTCTACTTGCTGACATCCATTGACCTTGTTTCTCCACCTCTGTCAGGGACTTTGCCCCTCCTGACACCTGCTTTAGCACCTTCATTTCACATTCTAACTCCAGCCCTCCCAGAGAACTTCAACCCCATTCCATCATGACTGTTCTCCAATTTTTTCTGGTTCCATGGCAATACAATAGGAAAACACATTCCCCAGCCTTCCTTGAGATTACACATTTAGGCCAGTGGGATGAGAACAGAACTGAAATGTGCAATTAATTCCCCAGTGAGGATCTTAAAAGGAAGCAGCTTGCTTTTCAATTCATTACCTCTCCCAGAACTAGAAGTGGACAAAATGAGGTGACCATGGCTTTTAGTTTTCTTCCTACCTCAGACTATATTTTACTTTCCCTTTTGGGGCCTATGCATTAAATATTTGTTTCCTCCTATACTGAGATTTTAATTTTCAGATTGAGTGAATCTCTTTTTTATCTTCACATCCAGTTTAAACAAAGGTCATGAGTTCAATCATAAGATCTATCTCCCGAATTAAAGAGCCTTGTGTACAACCACTTACTCAGCATCTTCATTTAGATCATAGGCAAATCCGGAAATTCCATATGCCTAAGACTTTAAAAAAAATTATAACATCAGCAACTAAATAAAGCCAATGCATAGCTTTATTCAACAACCTGTAATCAGGCTCCATGTCAGGAAATAAACTTTTCCTGCCACCCTTGTGCCCCCAGCACAATAGACGTCCTCTCTCAAGAGTAATACTCTTTTGATATCACTTCTGCACTTTTCTATGTAATTTCATTAACCATGTATATAGCCATAAAGTTTATGGCTTTATTTTTCCTTGTTTTGAGGGATGAGGGGGTCGGCAAGAAGGTATTTTTTTTTGTCTTTTTCAATTTGTGTATTTTTCCCTCCATTTCTTTATTTTCACCCACAGTTTATTTGGTAAAGAAACTAAATTGTTTTTCCTGTAAAAATTCCCCTTTGATTTACTTCAACATGTTCTTCTGCCCTCTGTATTTCTAAAGCATTGGTCATTGGATCTATAAGCTTAATCAGATAGATTCAAGTTTGACTTTTTGGAAAGACTTCTTGGTAGTTTGGAATTCTTTATCAAAAAAGCACAAAATGTCTAGCTGCCTTCCTTGTACAATGTTAGCAGTCACCAATGCTTGATGCCTAGTTTGCATAATTTATTGGTTATTGTAAAATATTGATAATCCAATTTCATCACTTTCTTCTTTTATTTATTTCTCTTCCACAAAAAGAAACTTTAGCTCATCTATTACTTATTTACCCAGCGATTATTTTGTATAAAAAAAGACAAAATAAATGTTCGATTGCATACTTTATTAACCCTGCATTGTACAAAGACAATTAATTAGTTGTGTATGAGTATGTGTCATTATGAATTCATGAACTGAAACATGATTGATATGTATTAATACATTTCAGTTATATGTTTTGGCAGTAAGAGCCTCCTCAAGTTGACTCTCAGGTCCAATGATGTGCCCTTGTGTTGTTTGATACTTCCTTAATAACTAGACTAAAAGGATGTTCCAGGTCCCAGTATATAATGTCTGCCCTAGACTTGAAATCAAGTGGAGGAAACTGGTAAGAAGTCATAGACATTTGATTAGTACGTTGATAGACGATAGATAGATACATAGATACATAGATAAATTTTTATAAAATATCTCATGAGTTTATCTTGATACTGTCAATTCTAATCTGTACTTCAGAAAATATTGGGTCTCAAGATACTGAGGATGCTATCATTACTCATTTTTTAATATGGTATTATACACAAAATGTTATAACAATGCTAAGAAAATCACACACATGATCAATAAAAAAGAGCTTTTAAAAAATCCTGTATGTCATTTTCACTTCCCCACCTTTTATTAAAGTTGAACTGGTATCTACATCACCAGGGCCGATAGCCAATTTAAACTGTCTTCATCTTATCCCTCATCTATCTGATTCTCTAAGAAAACACACACTGCATTTAATTCTCACTGACAGCTTTTCAGAATTTCGATTGTCTGAAGCTTATTCTCTAGGAGTTTATTAATGAATACCACATAAGAATAAGTTTCCAAAGTTCTTGAATGGCCGTGGCAGTTTGGGAAAATTGTATTTGCAAGTCTGCTTTGATTCTTGGTTCAATTTTCTTTTCCTGAGTATCTTCAACATGTCACTTCATGTTTTTCAGGCACAAGGTGTCAGTGCCAACAAATCTGATTAAAGTTCTCCTTCCTGTTAGATTTTAAGAACATGTTGGTCTTTTTCACTGCAGTAACTCAGTAGCTAGGTCTTTATTAACAACAGGATGTCTTTTTAAGTCTTCACCTTTCTTCGTTCCCTTCCTCTTTCTCCTTCCATATTCCACATCTTCTTTATCTCCTCTTTTTCCAACTCCTATTTACTGCTTTCCTTATTTTTCTCATTGACTTTGCAAAATATCTTCTATCTGGAAAATAATTTAAAGGCCTCTTCTTCCTCTTCTCTAACCTGCCAGGAAAACTGCTTAGGAATCTTGAATTTTTGAAATCTTGTCCAACATGTTTAGACAAACTTCGATCTTCTTTTCCTAGTGCTGTTGCTTGTAACTTTAATGTAAAGATTTCTCTGCCAGACAAATCTATCCTGAATAGGACTGCAGGATAGAGAGAGCTTTTAAGTAATCAGAAGCAGGTCTGGCAGCTGTTTTCTTCATTTACTTCCCCTCCTGAAGTCTCAGGGTATTGAGTATTCTATTCATAATGAGTGAGTTAGATAATAATTTTGAATAATTTATTTGGTGCTTAGAGAAAACTTTGACATTGTGATTGCACAATACTTGACATAATCTACTTAAAAACAGCTATTGAATAATAATTGTGTAAATGAGTAATAAATATATGAATAAATGAGTTGATTTATTCAAATCAATTTCTCTCAAAACTAAGAATACGTGAGAGTCAAATTTTCCATATGCAAGAAGGGCAGTCGAATAGGAAGTGAGTAAGAACTTGTCAATTGTTCACATAAAAGAGCAAGTGACAGAGACTGATTGGAGATTAACGTTTTCTCAAAACATCTCTTGTTTTCACCTAGGTGAAAATAAAATCAGAGTGTATGAAAATAATAGTGTTGGCGGCACTCGTGGCTCAAAGGAGTAGGGTGCTGACCCCATATGCCAGAGGTGGTAGGTTCAAACTCTGCCCCGGCCAAAAACTGCAAAATAATAATAATAATCATAATAAGAATGTTCATTTCAATCACTCAATACCAAATTAGAAACGGAAAAAAACGAGATGATGAGAAGACAAATATATCTATTTAGCTATTATTTTCTCTGTATTCATATACCAGACTGAGCTGAAGAAGGCCAGGTTCATGGTTAGCTAAAATATGAGTGTGTGTGTGTGTGTGTGTGTGTGTCTGTCTGTCTGTCTGTCTGTCTGTCTGTGTGATAGGTGCAATTGGCTTGGTCAAAGAAAAGAGATTTAGGAATGGCTCAGCAGAGGAAGAAAGACATGGGGATTTCAGACCCTCCTTCCAGCTCAGTCTTCACAGTAATCAGATGAGCTGCCATAGTTATAGACTTCCCTGCACTTTACTGAAAATGCAGATGGTTCAGCTTGATTAGGCTTTGACATATCCTATGTGGGCACCATCTTTTTCTCTTTTGACAATTATATATATTTAAAAACTGGTGAATATTTGCCATCTAAAATTGGTTATTTGAAGTAAAGATCATTTTTCTACATTCTCAAAATTTGTTTCTTGCATCTCCTTCTCATCTCCTCCTGTAAATAAAACTTCCTAATGTTGCCGGAACTTTTTTGATCAAGTGCAAGACATTTTCAGAAATATTTTTATTAGTCTTATTCTTTGGTGAAATAAAGACTTTTGCTCCTATTCTGAATATTAGAACTATAGTAGAATCTCTGTAAGTTGACCATCCAAGGGACTGTAACAAACTGGTCAACATAAGGACCTAGGCAATGTACTGACACAGACCTGTGTTGTATGTCCAGTCTATGAAAATTAGATCAACTTAAGGAGATGATCAATGTTGAGAGATGGTCAGTTATGGAGGTTCTACTGTATTTGGATGATACTTACAACTTTGTAGATTTAGAAATTAGAAGCAGTTGGCAAGGGCTTTCTTTTCTTTTTTTTTTTTTTTTTGACAGATGCCTAACTTGTGTCTACATTTTGACTTTAAGGAAAGACAAGTAATTAATCCTCCATGGAATCTGATTTCTTGCAAGTTGAACTGAATAGAAGACCACAACCAAAAGGATCTGTCACTACTAACAATATCTTTTAAATATTTCTGTTGGGATTCAATTGAACTTCCCAGCCAATAATAGAAGGCTTCTTTTTATGTGGTCTTCTATATTTCTACTCCTTGATTTTCCAGTTGATTTATGAAGCCCCTTCTGTTTTGCAAACTTGTGTTAATTTTCTATTGCTGATCTAATAAATGGTCCCCAACTTAGTGGTTTAAAAGAAAAGAAATGTATTATCTTTCGGTTCTGTAGGCTAGAATTCCAACCTGGGTCTCACTGTGCTAAAATCAAAATGTCATCAGGGCTTTATTCCTTTTTTGGAGGTTTCAGGGAAGAATCCTTATCCTTTCCAGCTTCTAAAGCTCTCTCTTTGTCTTGTGACTCTCCATCTCCAAACCCAGTCAGAAACTTATTCAGCCCTTCTTACATCACGTCAGTCTAGAAACTTATTCAGCCCTTCTTACATCACATCAGTCTAATCTCTTCTGATTTCCTCTTCCATTTGTAAAGAACCTTGTGATTACACTAGCCCCCCCCCCAGATAATCTTCCTTTGTAAGGTAAGCTTATTAGGAAACAATTTCTCCTGCAACCTTAAATCTCCTTGCCATGTACTGTAACATATTCACAAGTTTCCGGAATTAACACATGAGACTATTTGAGGGGCACATAATTTTGCCAACCACATATACTGTGTTTTCTATAGAATCTTACTTAAATCAGAGCCTGATAGCCAGGCTCTCTCAAATATTTCACAATTGCTATTAAACTACATTTGCAGTTCTCCTTCTAAGTATGTGAATTTTCACTATTTTATTCACTATCTTATAATATAGTATGCAGACATTTACTAACTTTCGCTAAATAACATTTTTGTGCTTGTTTGTTGTTTGTAAGTAAAGAAATATTCTACCTTCTAAAAATTATGATGATACTAAGCAGATTTAAAATTATTAGAAATTCCTTAAAATCAACCCATTTAATACTGAGAAAAAGGATCTGGAAGAGGTTTTGTTTTTATTACATTTTCAGCATGGGAAAAAAATTCTTATTCTCCTTCATGATCTCATGGTAATAAGATTTTTTTTCAGACCCACTTCCAACCCTTCTCAAATCTGCTGTGAGAAATAGTTGAAAAAATATTGTTATTAGTTAAAATTAAAAGAGAATTAACCCTTTGTAATGAAGATATTGTGAATTGAAGTGATGCTGTTTTGCAGTGCTTAAATCCAGGCATGCTCTAGATATCTACACACACTTGATCTTAGCCAAAAGGCCGAGAAACGATGCTCTAGATATCTAGATGTCTTTTTATTAGTGTGGCATATTCAACCCATGTGTCCCTTTAATCCTTGCTTGAATAAATCTTGGCACATAAGCTCAGACATTTGATAGGTTAATTTACCTTTTTGTGCCTCAGTTTTCTAATTTGTTCAGTGGTTGTAATATGTATCTGACAGGTTGAGGTAAGAAATAAATATCTAAACATGTACGTATATCTCTTTAGGATAGAGTAGGCACTCAAAAATGTTATATATCATAATTATTTTCATTATAACAATATCAGGGTAACATGACCTAATGGAATCTTTAATTTCAGCCTCGAAATATTAGTCCCTTATTTGTAGCTCTATAAAATTAAAAAAAAATAAAATCTCAAAAATCAAGGTTTTTTTTCAAAAACCAAAAATTATAAAAGTCACTTTACTATAGCTCCATTTGTCATAACAAACTAAGCAGAAGCAAGTCAGGCTAAGATAGACGGTAATATAACATTAGGTCTGGTGGGCAAAGTTCAAGTCTCAAGTGCTGAGACTCTGTGTCCCATTACAGAAAGTTGAAGAGGCATAATTTGCTACATATGTGGAGACACAAAATTTGCACTCCCTGAAAAAGTGATTTTGGTTACATAAAAATGTATCTATATGATTCATGAATTACTAAAATGGTTTAAATGATAATTTAAGATTCATTTTCAGGTGAACACCTCATTATATACACCTTGTACTTACATCTCTTGAAAGTCTTTCCCAAATCTCTCAGTTCAGTTTCTTGGCTATGAGAATTAATAAATACATAAAAGAGATGAAGATACTTCTCAATTTCATTTTCCCATAACTCAATTACAGTTTTTGTTTTCTTAAAAAATTGACTAAATCATTTGTTCAACAAATACAAATGGGCATCTACTCGAGCTAAATCAAAGTACTCAGCACTGAGTTATAAATAAGAAAAAAATAATATGGTCTGAGGATCTTATGTAAAGAGAAATGTTACCTGTGTAATTGTAAGTGTGATTATTAGTACTACTGAGAACTATAAAGTATAGAATGTAGAAAATAGCTAAGCCTACTTTGGGCATTCAGAAGAAAATCTTTTAAAGAAGTAATATTCCAACTAACCTCTGAATAATAAGAAAGAAGTAGCAAGACAAGAAGTAAAATTACTATCCAGAAGAAGATCCTAGAAAACGCTATCAAGTATGAACAAACAAGTTCTTTGAGTAGCCAAGAGAAAGCCAGGATGATGGGTTGGAGGGCAGAGAAGGCAATTCAGTCATATTAGGTGAGCCCAGTGCATATGTAGTGCCAGGTCACATGGGAACCTCCAAGCCACCTGATAATCATGAATGTTATTCTGGGATGGTAGGAAACCACTGAAAAGCTCTGAACAGGAGAGGTAAATATAACACTATAGTGTGAAAAAAAAAATGAGTTACTGCATGGGGCATAAGTTTAGATTGCAGAAAATGTAGAAGCATTTCTCAAAGACAACATGTTTCAGGTGAGATGAAAGTGTTAAACTAGGCGATTGTGGGGTAGACAGAGAGAAGATAGACTCTAAATGTATTTATGTGATTGACCCAACAAGACTGGCGGTTTGGGGGATATAGAAGAATAAAGGTATGGAATGTTCAAGGATGAAACCAGGGTTTCTGGTTTGAGCAACTGAGTGGTCTTTTGTTATGGAGAATACTGGAATAAGACTAGGTTCTTGGGTGAATTATGATTTAAGTTATGGACTTTCATTTGAAGATATATATATAAAAAAATAAAACCAAGTGGGAATATTGACTATGGAAAAAGGAGAGCGGTCTAACTGGAAGTTATTGACAAATTGATGGTAATTTAAGTCATAGGAGGTTAATATAACTCACAATGAGAGAAAAATGGAAAAGAAAGTAAGCTCTGTAAGGATGAGGTGGAAAGTGAGTAGTAGGCAAAAGAGTATTTGAGAAAGAGCACATAAGAAAAAAAATCAGAAAGTACAGTTTATATAAAAAGCCAAAGTCAGGAACCAAGTAAGAAGAATGGTGAATGACATCAAAAGAGGTGGAAAGACAAATTTAAAAAGAAGCTCAAAAATGTCAATGGAATTTATTTACATGAAACTTATTGATGAACTTAACAGTAATTTTTAAGAAGTGGCTCAAAGAGTGACTATTTAAAGAGTTTTGGAAAGGAAAAGAAAAAGTCTACCCAACTATTCTAAGATGACTGGCTATGGAGGATAAAAAGAAGTTGAAATTAGGTCTAGGAATAGGATAATTGCTACTCAAGAAGAGACTGTTTATCTAATTCGAAAAAAAAATGTGAACGTGCCAACATTCTATAGATGATTGAGTACTGAGGGGAAACACGATGTAGATGTATTCTCCCTCTGTAAGCAAGTGGCAAATGAATGTGTAGCAAGAAAAGGAGTCAAAGATGGGGATATAACTTTGACGAGATTCGTGACATTCTCGTCATAATTGATGTGGACTTTTTCTAACACAGAAGTTTCATAAATCTTTCCAAATTAGTATCCCCCCTCAGACTTGTAATACTGTGAATCCTGAGGGAGTTTTATGGTCACTTAGTAAGAAAAACTTCAAAACACTGTTTATATTTATTCATCAGATTTCTTTCTTGCAAGCTCCTTTATTTCTAATTGGGTATTTTTGTTTCCTTTTCTGCTGTTTCCAGGAAAATTTCAATCTTCTTTTCTAATATCATCAAGGAGATATTTGGAACAGAGTCAACTCTCTCAGTTACATAAAATTAAAAAGAAATGGCATATTATTGGCAAACAGATCCAAATCCTGATAAATCAGATGAAAAGCAGTATGAGCACCAAGAATTTCGGTCTGTAAATCAACCCCTTTCTTCCAGTCAAGTCAGGCTGGGTTTTGATCAACTAGTAGTTGAGATCAGTGACAAGACTCCGCTATATGAAAGTGGAATTGAAGAAAACACCTTTTCAGTACCTGCCACCCCAAACATGGATTCAGAAAATCATTCATTAGATGAGACACACCATTCATCCTTGAATATGCTCACTTCTAAAAGTCCTGAACTCTGTTGGCATCAAGGTATAAAAATACCAGTAATTGGTTTTAGACCCTCTATGTTACCTCAAAATATGAATAAAGAATGCTCCTGGGAAAACCCCAGGGGAAATAATCATGGTTCTGATGATTCTGGATTCAATATTTTAGCCCCATCACCTACTAGTTTGGATAAAATTAATCGACAGAGACAATTAGAAAATGAAAATTACAACTACCACATAGGGTTTGAAAGTAGCTTTTCTCCTACACATTCGTCTTTTTCAATGGATTTCATGTCAAAAGAAGAGAGTAAAAGGAGTGGACACATGAAAATTGGGGAACCTTCTTCATTATCTCTACCCAGGATTCGGGAAAGTACAGGGCCAAAGAACACAGAGGTATGTACATGTCAGTCCTCAACTGTGAATCTGAAAGAATCATTCACTAATGTATTATATTCACTTGGTAATGAAGGTAACTAACCTTAAAGACAGAAATCTATTAATATTTTGAAAAAAATATTTTCACCAATTTCATATTCTTGAGCTAATTTCTTCTGAAAAAAGGAAATAAATTTTTAAACATCAATTTTAAAGTTCTAATCCCATCAAAACTAAATAAACATTATAGTATGTATGTTTTATTGAATAAAAATATCATAGTTGAAAGTGTAATTGATACTATTTCTGTTTTTATGGTTGTTGTGCACATTTACAAACACCCATTCATCTTATTACATTTATATTTTGACTCCCATATTAATGATTTGCAACTTTAATGCATTATTGGTGAGAAAAATGGCCCTTTAGTCAGAAACTCCTACTTTATGCTGTTGGCAGGCAATGTCTGTTGAGATCATTCTTAGAGTAAGAAATGAAATAGTTGTTATATAACTCATCCTAATGGTAGCTAGCTTTATAATCATTTTTGTAACAACAGAGTTTCCTCTAAATGTGACTATTTCTCTGATTATTTGTTTGCTTGAGTCTAGACACAAGTAAACCCAGGAGTAAACAGTTAAAAAGAAGACATATTTTCACAGGGGAGGCAAAAGGATTATTCATTTATTTAGCATCTATTTGTCAAATCCTTACAATGTATTGTGGTATACTAGGCAGAATGGATGCAAACAATAAAAGACTTAATACCTGAATTTAAGAAGAGCATACTGCTCAAATTTTCTTGCAAACAAATAATAGCAACACGGGAAGTAAAATAAAAGATGGGATGAGTTGCACAGGAAAAGAAACACCTAATTCTACCAAATTCTAATTCACTTGCTGAAGAGGTAGCACCTCAACTGATTGGAATTAAAAGTCAATGAATCTTAGAAAAACCTACTTCTGATCACAACATTGTAGTAAGTACTAGACATTCCTACTCAAAAACAACTATAAAGTTAGATGAAATAAATGAAAGATCTGGTTTCAGGTGTTAAGCAATAGGCAGAGTAGAACATAGATCTTTGGAGAAAGTGAGCCCTGTGATCATTCTGGTTTCTGCCCTAGGGCAGATTTCTGTTGCTATGCAGGCTGGTAGGAGCCCAGCCCGAGCAGCAGAATCACTGACTCCAGGGGGTGGAATCTGCTGTTTGAGGCTGCAGAAGCAGCTGTGATTTGCTGAGGAGAGTGCTGGAGAATGAAGCTATGCAATGGGTAGGGGTTGGAGGTGTAAAGCAGATCTATGGCACATTCTTAGCCACATATTTGGATGTGCATGTAAGGCTTAGCAGTTATTGCCAGTTTGGGGCTGAGAATTGGAAGGTGATTGTTTTCACCACACAAAGTAGAAGTTATATAATGCAGAAATCTTTGCCAAGCTAGAGAAGAGACAGAACTAAGCATTTCAGGTATTAAAATGAGATTCCCCAAAGCCATGTCTTAAGAGTAAAATAATGCTCTAAAGTGAATGCTACATCAGCTAAAACAGACATGGCCTAACTGAAAATAAAAACAAGGCCAGCAGGACCAATAGATTTTAACTGCCTACCAGAGGAAAACTGTACATTTTACTGAATAAATTTAAAAACACATTCTATAATGTGCCATCTACAATATCCCACATACAATGCCAAATGCACAGACACATAAAGAAGTGGGTAATTTTGGCTCATAATCAAGGAAATAACTTTGTCAGTAGCAGGAACCTATATAATTGTCCCGGTTTGGGAATTAACAGATTGGGACTTTAAAGTGGTTATTAAAGCTATGTGCAAGTAGAGAAAGTAAAAGGTGTAATACTGGTTAGTCCAGTGATAATCTCAGCAGAAAATTAGGAACTATTTTTAAAAAGCCAATTTTAGTGTTGAAAATCTAAAACCTATAATAAAAGAGTTATTGGGTGTTCTTAACAGGAGATAGAAAATGATGGGGGGAAATAGTAAACTGGAAAGCAAAACAATAGAAATCATCTTAACCGAAGAAGAGAAAAATACCAGAATTATATTAAAAGGAGAGGAGCTTCGGAGACTTTAAGACAGGCTTGACAGTATATGAACAAGAGGAATGCAAGCAAGAGAGAAGAAAGAAAGACAATTAAATTGAAGAAATAATGATCAGATAATGTCTCCATTTGGTAAGAAAACATCACATTCCAGATCTAAGAATCTCAATAAATTCAAACAGAGTAAATATGAAGTCAATCCCATGTAGACACATGATACCCAAATATCTAAAAATCAAAATGTCAATCAACAAGACCATGGCTAAATAAATCATGACAATGTCACATAATAGAATACTACTGAGCCATAGGATGATGAACTATTGACATACAGGACAACATGAATGGGTTGTAAATATTGTAAAAGTAAGTGAATGAAGCCAGAATCAGAAAAGCACACATACCTAATCAGTGGTGATAAAAATCTGAATAACAGTGGTTATCAAATAGGGATGCAAACTAACAAAAAGTAGATGTGGGAGACAAAAAGGGAATTGTAAAATGAGGAAAATGGTCTATATTCCCCCTGGGGTGTTGATAGCGTAGTTGTACGCATTCTGCAAAACTTGATATTTAAGATCTACACACTTTTCTATATGTAAATAATACTTCAATTTAAAACATTTAAAAAAATTAAAAAATTCTGAATGGATCTTTAAAAGAGGATAAAAGTATAGAATGGTATTAATCTTTCCTGTACACTAAACCACACTAATGTAATGTAGCAGTTTTATTTTCAGCCAATAGGTTGTTCTCTCCAGCTAGTTGAAGTACCAGAAGGCAGTAATTTGAGCCTGGCTTCCTTTTGTGACAAAGTAAAAAAGTAAGTGTTGCTATTTTGTTAAAATTTGAAGTCTTCGTGCTTCATTTGTCTATTTTTACATCATTGAACTGATTAATTTTGCATATAAAACATCAAAGTCCTATAATTTTAAATACAATGAAAAATAGAACTTTTTGACAAATTAGTTCAGAAATCAACTCTATTAATGCTTTTAGAGTTAAATGGATGTTTCTCTCATGAACATTTGTTTAAAGTTGAATGTGTCATAAACTCAGAGCTATCTTTGTTTATTGTGGTAGTCTGATTTACAGTGAACTAATTTCTTCTACAATGACATAAATGACTAACATCTAGATTAACACAGTTTATAACTCCTACCTGGGATAGTCCATTTAATATCATAACAATGCCTTTCTCTTAATAGTTCAATATTATTATGAATGGGTTGGCAGAGTTTAAATAAATGCATGTGTGTTAATCACTGAAAAACAAATTTGATCACAAGGAGACATTATAAAATCTATCACTGAATTTTTTTTGCTAATCTAAAAATGAATGTATAATAGAATGGTGGATACATTTTATAAAAGACCAATTTCTCATTTGAATTAAAATTTACATAATTCCATCTCTTTTGTTTCTGAGGTTCCTGAACAATTTGAAAAATTAATGAATTTACATTTTAGTTCTCTTGATTTTATGCATTTAGAAGTGTAGTTTGAACCATATTCAGTAAAATGTTTATAAGCTTCAACTTACTACTGAATGACCAGTAAAGATTTGAATCATTTAATCATTAATATAAAGGCCATTTTAGTTCCTAATAGCTAGTTCATTCATGAGATATTTATATTTAAAACAAACAAATAAACAAAAAAGCAAGGTTTCTGACTGAAAAAAATCTATAAAGCGTTTTGGAAAGATGAAAAGGATAGGACATAGAAATAGAAAACAAATCTCAAATCTATTAAAATGTTCAATAGTTAATTAATTTCATGCTCTAGTTTACAGAAGAAAATTTAAAAAGATACTTTGGATTTCTAAAATAGGATTGTTGACGTTATTAATATTGATTCTTTCAGAAATAAGCTACTCATGGCAACAAAAGGACAAGCGTAGCTAAAAACTTGTTACCTTAAGTCTAAAATGTGATAGTTCTTACCTTCTAAGCATGAGAAATAGCTCTCAATACTCAAGACATTGCTCTTCCATATAACTCTACTGACAGAATGCTCAGTATAAGCTCCTGTGGTGTTTTTTTAAAGAATATAATTCCGTATTCTTGGGTGAAATCTTCTTGTAAATGCAGTAGTGACGTGAAAATGTTGCATATGATGGCTTGTCAGTAGCTGATACTGCATTTTCTAAAATCTTAAATGTAATTTTATTCAATAGTTTCTTTCAAAATAATCAGAAGAACTAAAACACACAATCTCACACTAACTTCAGAATAGTGAAATGAAGCTGTAGTTACAGTCACACATACTTACTTATTTTCAAAATTTGTTATTGACAAATCTCTCATTCATAAAATGATTAATTATATAATGCATAATTATTTTTACACAAACACACTATTTACTCAATAACAAGTATTTTGAAAACATACTATGTGCTAGGGACTCATAATTCAAAAGAAAACCAAATTAAATTTGAAAGCCAAATTTTACAAGAGGTTCTCTAAAACTTCTGGAAAGGTATTATAAAATGGACTTATTTAATGGCATTTTTCCCCTAATATTCTAATACCCATACATAAAAAGGGCACTACCATTCCTTTTATGCCCCATTTCAGGAGGAATTCTAATTTGTTCTTATGGTTCTCTTAGTGACGTAGTTTAAAGCTATATCTTTCAAGAAATATGCCACATTCTTGTAAAAAAAAAAAAAGATAAAATTTCATAGGATATGAAAGAAATTCATGGCCTACAACAGAGAGATGCTTAGCAAAGACTTGGGGGAGAATTAACCATGAATTTTGCATTTTAAATTCAATTTCCCCCCAATGGTAGAAGCTGAAATCATGTATGTATTGAGACAATTTTATTATATGGTAAATGCTAAATTAAAGCTCTTCATTCAGGAACTGGAGTCTAGAGATCCTTGTGTAAGGGACACCAAGAGAACGTCCATATCTTTATCCTGAGCAGTTGCTCCCAAATTGTAGTTCCAGAGCAGTAGCACCAACAGCTTACCTGAGAAACTGTTAGCAGGACAAGTTGGAGGGACCAGCTACAGATCTCCTGAATCTGAAACTACAGGCATGAGACTCAGAACAAATTGATACTGCGGGTGGTGCCTGTGGCTCAAGGAGTAGGGCACTGGCCCCATATGCCAGAGGTGGTGGGTTCAAACCCAGCCCCAGCCAAAAACTACAAAAAAAAAGAAAAAAAAAGTGGTACTGCCCATTAGATGAATGTGTACTAACCATTTATAAGGCCCCACCTAGATGGTGAGTGGATGGAGAGCCTGAGCTATTTCAAAGTCTTGACACTAATTTAGCACTGTGCAAGTAGCTAGAATACATGAAATACTAAAGGGGCAATATATCATTGTAGAATGTATAATCTTTCATTTGGGAAGAACATCATGAAATTAGATGTCAGCCTAATTAACATTTTAAAAAGAGATTTCACATTTGCCACCAAACATTTTAAATGTCTACTTGTAAATATTTTTATGTTATAGTCTACATGTGGGTATAAAATACGGATGTACAGAGATCAAGCTATGGTAATGTATAATCATTTATAATAATGTTACTTCACATGTGTACATTGCTTTACACTCTGAAAATGTTTTATGCACTTCTTACCACAAACCTTTGAAGTAGATATTAATACCCTCTTTTGTGCAAAGAAACTAGTTTAGTAACTTGCCTCTGGCCATAACATCACTAAATGAAAGTGTCAGGATTCAAACTCAAAACTTCCGCTTGAAGGATAAAAGGGTCTGCAAGTCTTTGACTCATTTATGGATACATAAGTGCTCACAGTATAAAAATAACTTCTAGGCTCAATTGTTTGTGTAAAGTACAAAAATGTGTGTAAAATCTGAAAATTTACAGAAAGTGGAAAGACAAGAATAACGATTATAAATTTGACCCACGAAAGAGAATTTATACACCAAAATTTCTAAGTCAAAATGAGGGACTTGCAGCTTCAGAAAATGAGGTATGAGAGAAACCCCCAAAACGGAATTCAGGCATGGAAAGCCATGTAAATAAAGCAAATAATAGTGTTCAGAGTGAATTCTCATGTTTTATGTCATGACAACATATTCTTAATTATTTCAAAGGAGGTGCCCCTAGGAAAAACCTGAACAATTCTTTATGCTTGTTTTTGATGTAATTGTATTTTCTACCAATCTGGCCTCCTGAAATTAACTGCACCATGAATCAATTACTGATTGTTTTCATGTTTTAAATCTTTTACAGCAAAACACTGCACAAAGTTTTGTTTGTTTTTATCATTATACTGTGGTCACTATGCTTTAAACCACATCTTGTGCTTAGGGTTTTTCTTCACATGTGTTTTTCAGAATAAGAGAAACATATCGTGCAACTGAAATGAATGCCAATTCTGGGAAGATCTGGAGCGCTGTTACCACATTTCCACATCAGCTCTTTTCTGATACCAAGTTCAATATAAACGTTTTCACTGATAACTCAACACAGCCACTTCATTTTATGCCATATGGTAAGTAACCCTGCAAACAAGAGTAAAAATACGCATAAAGCTCTTGTTGGTTGTGTAGCCTTGAATTTACAGACTGCAATCTTGAAAATAAGAATTATTAGCTACTGTTTTACCCTGAAGTGAAACAGCACAAAAATTGCTAGGAGCCTTTTGTTAATGTTTGATGGGGGAAAGGGGAACTATTTTCTTTAAGAACTCTGTTCCCATAGCTCACCCCAGAATAGTTTTCTGCTATAAAATACTTAATAGCAAGTATAGAAAGTTTTAAACATATTAATAACAATTTCGAAATGATTCTAGATAAAGATAATATGCAAGTGAAAGTGGTTGTTCCTATCTATTAAGAACAACTATTTCCTTCAAACATAAATAAATTGTGAGATGGAATAGGCATTTCTATACAGAACAATTGTCAGGTTCAGGAATCTGTCTGCATCCTCTGTTCTTGGGGTACTTTGGGCCAAAAAGACCAGACATCTCAACATAAGGCAAGCATGAAACAACATTTATTGAGGAAGGGAAAGAGGTTTGCAGGGCAAGAAGCAGATACAGGACACCGACCAAGATAGATTCATCGTAGACGATGACAGGTTCCCATTGCTGCAACAAAGAAAAGGCTTTGGTTCCGGCAGGGAATTCTATTTTATATTGTCTGGATTGGGCCTCCTGGTTCAGAGGTCAGCTTGGAACCACAGAGAATTACTGAGCATTTGGGCCTCCCATGAGCCTCTCTGGAAGGCTCCTGGGTGGAGGGCAGTGTGGACCACGTTGTAGATTTAAGCTATGACAAGTAGCCTTAAGGTATTTCTAGGTTCTGTCCGGACTCTGTTGTACCTATGCTCCGTGGCCGGAGAATTCTCTGCATCCTTCCGCAGTTGGCATGCTACGTTCTGATTGGTAGATTGGTAGGGCGTTCCCTCCTCCCCGGCTGTGAACAATCACTCGTACAGGATTGAGGTGAGCACGACTGATACGGGGGACAGGGCCTCTACCCTTGTCCTTTCTCCCTGAAGAGTCATATTCCCAACATTCTACCTAACATTTCCACAGTGAGATTCTAGTGGCCATGTATGGCACACCCCATCAGGATTAGCAGACCATCAATTCAGTCTTTTGGGGATAGATCCCAGGAATTTATATTTTATCAAACTCACCTTCTCTAAAATTTTAGAATATCTTTAAAGTAATTTTATATATTATTTTATTATCATTAACTGTTTTGCAAAAAAATTAGTTCTTTACACATTTAGTGGATACTCAATGACGTTCTGTATAAAATCAGAAACTGCTTTCTGACACAATGATCTAAGAAATATTTTATTGATTGATTATTGTTATTATTACTTGCTTTGTTCTTTCGTGCTGTGTTCAAGGTTCTGAGTTAGTGCAGATGGCTACAAACATATTGTTATATTGGTATATTAGTTAAGACCATCTGGTTTGAAACTAATGGAATCTTAAGCAAAACAAACAAATTATTGTAATCCTAAGCAAAAAAAAAAAAAAAAATCTGAGTAATACAGGCGTTTCTTACACTATTTAGGAGAAGTAAGGCAGCAAAGAATTAGGAATGTACTAAAAACACAAATGACCACACAGGTCAAAATTCCTGTGTGCTTCTCACGTGAGCTTTTTTTGTAATTACTTCCCACTTCTGTCTTGCTCTCTGCTAACTCATTTTCTTTTCTTCTCAAACAAACAACAAAAAACTAGAAAACAAGGAAAGCCAAGCTTTCAAGCCAATGGGCTGTTTGGCCAGCCACCTAAAGGAAGGAAGGAATCTGTTCATTCCATCCAATTCCCAATTTCTAAAACTAAGATTCTGATTGGCCAGCCAAGATCTACAGAATGGCCACCAGTCTAGGCAGTGTTGCCTTCAGATACGGCGAAAAGGAAATAATTGTAACTAACGTGTCTATAGTCCACTTCATTAATTGTAACTAAAGTGTCTTATAGTCCGCTTCATTCTTCCACGTGACAACATTTAATTTGCAACATCTCTCTCTCTGTCTCTGGATGTCCTTCTGTTAAATGGGTCAAGCCAGAGGCCATTTTTTACTTTCACTTTAAGTTTCAGCGAATGGATTAGGTCATTGTGTTCAGTGTGAGAGCTGTGAAGGGTAAAGAGGGTGTCCATGCTCTGCAAGGTGTTACAAGTCCAAGGAGGAAGAGGAAGAAAAGTCACACTCATGAATACATGCAGAGTAACGTTTGCCACATTTGGAGGAAAACTTTTACTATACCCACTTAGCTTGAATGGTTGTGCAGGGGTTACTGGAGACGGGTGTGTTGTAGTGAACTAATTGACAATAAAGAGATCAAGGCTTGGCACCTGTAGTTCAGCAGCTAGGACATCAGCCTCGAACACTGGAGGTAGTGGGCTTGAATCCAGCCCAGACCCGCCAAGCAACAATGACAAATACAACCAAAAAATAGCCAGGCGTTGTGCTGGGCGCCTGTAGTCCCAGCTACGTAGGAGGCTGAGGCAAGAGAATCGCTTAAGCCCAAGAGTTGGAGGTCACTGTGTGCTGTGACGCCACAGCACTCTAATAAGGGCGACAAAGTTAGACTCTGTCTCAAAAAAAAAAAAAAAAAAAGAGAGATCAACAAGAAAAGATCACGTGGTTTATTTACACATGTGAGTAGAAGTCAATCAGTAATATGGAATTCCCTGAATACCCAGAGGCAAAGGTTTATATACCAACTTAACAAAAAAGGAGGGCTTGGGGGCTTCCATTGAAAAGTTTGGGTGCTCTATTTTTTTTTTAAGGTAATGACAGTAGGCAGCTATTCTCTCTTTCCTGGAGTTTGTAGGACTCTCCATCAGAGGAGGGTTAATGACAGTTTTATTTTCTCAAGTCTCTGCTTCAGGCAGATAAGATACATCCAGAGAAGATTTCTGATGTTTTCACTTTAAAATCATCTTTATATTAAAATGGTGCTACCTTCAGCACTTCATATAAGTGTTTTGGTAGTACTACAGATGTGCTCAAGGGAACAAAAGTCTGAAAGGAGTCTTAAGAATGACATTGGTAAAGATAAATGTTGTTAGAAACCCAAGATCTAAGACAATCTAGATAAGAATTGGGAAGCCCTTTGTGACATGGTGCAAAGGATTGAAAGTAGCAGTCTGTCTGCAAGGATTAAAGACCAATTAGAACTGTTCATAGAAATTGTTTACCCTTTAAAGAAGTTTGTCAGTGAAAGGAAGCTAAAAGAAAATATAATATCTAAATGAACAGAATGGATGGGATATATTTTACCAGAATGTTGAATGGAAATAGAACATCTTTATAAAAAGGGGAATGCATTTTCAAAGTGGGGCTATTAAATATACAAATGAGAGAGGTTTTAGTTGATGCAAGAAAGAAAGATCAAAATTGAAGAACAAGATTTAGTGAAAAAGAAGTGACACTTGTATCTCAAAAGAAGTGTAAAGCTATAGAGGAAAATGAATTAAAACTAGATTGGAGATAAAGTGTAGGATAATTAAAGAATCTCCAGTGTGTCTTATCCTTTTAAACAAGCTTGGTAATACAGTTAGAGTGGGACAGTTACATGGAGTATGAGACCACAAGAAATTGGGAAAAGGATGATTGGTATTAGTGGTTCAAACAGAAGAACACGTATGACATCTGTAAAAGAAGTCACAGTGAGCCAAGCTGAAAGTAGTTGCTGAAATAATTGAAAAGAGCGAGTAAAGTTTTAGTAAGAAAAGGAAAGTTTATTAACTATACACAATATTTCAGGGTCCTGGCTGTTTCTTGGAAATCTAAAATGTTGGGTTTCACAGCAGTCACCCACCTCCCAAAATGTCACAGTTTCAAGTAGCTGCCCAGGCCTTCAGTTCTTTGACTGCTCTTGGTCAAAAAATGACCAGACACTCCAAAGTAAAGCAAGCATGAAACAAAGTTAATTGAGAAAGAGGAAGATGGGTTTCAGAGTAAGAGCAAAGTTTAGGCTTATAGAACAAGATATGTTCACCACAGACAGCAAATGAGCCCCCATTGTTTCAACAAGGAAGGGACAAAGAGGCAAAAGTTATGGGTGAAAAATTAAAGTTATGACTGGTGGTTCACTTCTATACCATGGGATCAGGCCTACACCTGGTTCAGAGGTCACCTTGCAACCAGAATCTTGCTGCACATGTTGGCCTCCCTTAAGCCTCTCTGAAAAGTCATGGAGGGAGGAAATGGCCCACATGATAATTAGTCTTCAGGCTTCTCTAGGTCACCTTCAAGACTCTATTATACCTATTATGGGCCATGGATTAGAGAGTCTTCTGCATCCTTTTGCAGTTGGCACACCATGTTCTGATTGGTACATTGGTAGGATGATCCTTCTTCCCTTGGCATGAGCAATCACTTGGGGGGCAGCATTAAGGTGGGCAGCACTGAGATGGGACCTGAAGGCCTTGCCCTGTCCTCTTCCTGGGAGAGCCATTCCTCACTAACTACTTAGCATCAGTGTTTGACTTATAAAGTTTAACTTACAGTTGGTTTCTTGGGGGGGGGGGGAGAATAGTGCTTCCAGGCTTAGCCATGCTAAATCTGAAGTGGTAACAAGTCATTCAAAGATGAACATGGTGCAGGTAGGAGAAGACATTCAAGTAAAGCACAAGAAAAGAAGAATAGCTAGAATTGAGTTATTTTTCTGGTATCATGTTCTCTCCCCTCCACAACAAAGCCCATAGAGTCCTGATTTTGCCAGCAGTCATATTTTTCTTCCAGCTTTAATTCATATGGTTTTTGTCAATATTACCAAGTTGGGAATTGCAAAGCATTTCCACAATACCTTACTCCTTAATTATCTTTACCATTTATTTCTCCAACCATTTCTTTAATGACACCTTGATCTATCATAAAACTTACATTTTAAAATCCAACATTATTTTCTTTCTTTGTCATTGTGATAGCAATATCATTTGCACTCATGTTTGTTGACTAATTTGAGATAAAATTCTTTCCCTCCACACAAGAAGTGGAGCATTAAAGGAAGTCACAGCAAAGTAAACACATAATTGCAGACAAAGCTAAACTCAGAGTTTTGCAATTGACGATTTGCAGTGTGATAATTCCTTCTGGTTCTTGTTCATAAATATGGTGGACTTCAGTGCTGTTGCTGACTGAGACCATAGACCATATTCAAAGCATGGGCAATATATATCCAAAACCTTGCGATATTTATCATTTATACGTTTAGATAAATACATTTATGTTTAATACATTTTAGAAAGTATTTCATGGACAAAGGTCATTGTAACAAGTCAGTAGTTCTAGTCAGGCATATGCAGGTAAAATTTTAGCAGGGGAGATTATGAGATGTACAAATGACTTCCCTCCATAATATGTTTACATCTCAGGGATGTAAAGAGGGAAAGATAAGGAGACAAAAAGCATATTCTTTAAGGTTTTTATAATGTAACTATTCAAGACAGAAGCTTGGGTGGTTATTCCTTGGGAAAGGAAGAATAAGCAACTGTGCAGACTGGGGGTCTTCAAGGGCATGGGTTTTGGAGTCTGGTAGATCTTGCTTAGATCTTTGGATTACCTCTTAATCCCTACCAAATCACACAGCTTCTTCAAAATTAGTGAATTCATCTGAAAACTTTGGAATATAATACCTATATCACAGCTACCACACACAAGATATTGCTTGTGTAGCATCCTATAAACAGATGAGGAAAATAGGTCAAAGAGGTGAAATAATCTTCCCACATAAATCAAAGAAAAGTAGTGAAGGCTATATGATTTCCATGGTCTGTTGGTTGAATACTGATAAGCACTTGTCAGTTGTTATAGAATTGTATTAGTAACGTGGTACAAATCTGGATATTAACTAATATGAATGCTCTGAAAATACTTCAGTTAATTTAAAATCCTTTTATCTTGATGGTAGCCTTGGAATGAGCAACATATCTCCTTTAAGTTGAAAATGGAAAGAAGAAAACACACCTGGGTACTTTGCTTGATTTTCCTGTCTCTAAGGCTATTTCCCTGGGGTACTACCCTACCTAAAGGGTGGTTTCAGAAGATTATCTTTTATTCAATGCTATGATGTACCCAAGATTTTAAAATGAGGAACACAATACCTAGATTTTCTTTAAGAAAATAGAGCTTATGAAAAGAATTGCAAACAATATCTTTAACAAATATCCTTAAATCTAACCAGACTAATACATGAGGTCATCTCATTTTCATTCCTCTTTATGTGGAAGTTACAGTCCTTTTTAATGCACTTGTCACTGTTTGTGCTCAAAACCTCTGTCCCCCTCATCAAATGATCAAGTCTTCTTTTTTTCATTTAATTTTAAATTAGAATCATAACTGTATACATTTATGGGGTACACTGTGATGATTTGATATACAATGTGGAATTCATAAATCAAACTCCCCAGTATTTGTGGTAAGACATTTAAAATTTACTCTTAGTTATTTTGAAATATACCCTTGCATTGTGCGCATTAGGCAAAATCTTGCCAAATGCCCTCCCCCCTCCCACCAATCATCTCCCTGCCTTCCTTCTTCCTGCATCTCTCCTCCCCTTGCTAGACTGTATTTGTGTTTTATCATTCCTATGAGTGTGTGTTCATATATTAATTTCAATAGTATTGAGTACTATTGAATACTCTTGGATATAAATGATAAATTCTTATTGTCTTTTATCATTTACCTTTGTTTTCAGCTAATTGTCTTGTCAAAGACCTAATTGTAGAAATTCTACATTTTTGTACATATGACCACCTATTTCTCAAAGATTATATTCTATGTATGTGTGGCTCTGAAGAATTTTTGCAAAAGTAAGTATCTGATTAAGGTAAATTTTGATTTTTTTAATAATATGTAAATGTTTAGCACTTTTTTTTCTTTTAAACATACTCTATAAAAACATTGCACTCTAGTGATTAGAATAATTAAATTACATGTTCCTCCTTTTCAGTAAATTTGAAATTATATAAATCATATTGATTGACCTATTTGTGATTTTATTTTTTGAGTATTTATGGCAAGAGACATTTAAGTGGCCTGTGACTAGGGTGACCAGCCATCTCAGTTTGCCTAGGAATGAGGTGTTTTTCAGAATCCAGCAATTTCAATTTGAAACCAGTAAAGACATGGGCAAACCAAGATAGATTGATCACCCTGTCTATAATAAAGGTTATTAGGACTGATCCAAGTTGAGAAAAGAAATTATTTGGTAATATATAATTTTTATTTGGAATTTAACATGTCAATTAAATACTAATTATTATAAATTATGAATAGTTATAAGCATTATGATATTTTTATTATAGAAGAGTAACTTTAAAACATCCTCATTTCTTTATTGAGGCAGTTTATTAAAACAATTGGAATAGTCCATTCTCATGTTTATCAACTTCAAATATTTCTTTGATAGAAAATTCATCTTTTGATTTACCACAGTAGCCATTTGCTTAAAATTCCTTAGAGACCATCCTTGAAAGTATCCAATGTACTCAGTCTTACTATGAAACCAATTTATACTTTTCTTATGAAAGCTATAACCCAATTTTAGCTCAAGAAGAAGGAGAAAGAGGGCGGTGAGGAGAGGTGAGGAGGATGGGTGGAGGGAGAGTAATTGATGGGACCACATCTACGGTGCATCACACAAGGGTACATGTGAAATTTACTAGGTGTAGAATATAAATGTCTTAACACAATAACTAAGAAAATGCCTTGAAGGCTATGTTAACCAGTTTGATGAAAATATTTCAAATTGTATATGAAAACCAGCACATTGTACCCCATGACTGCATTAATGTACACAGCTATGATTTAATAAAAAAAAATTGTTAAAAACAACAACAAAAATAAAAGAGTTACAAAGAGTCTCCAACGTTGATCATTTCATTTGGATAAAGAGTGTAGTTAATATCCAAAAAAAAGACATGATCAATCTTTTCTTTACATTGGTGATGAAAAGAATAATGTTTAATAAAAATATTAAACTTTTAATTTAACTTCAATTAATTAAAATTAAGAGTTAAAAAAATGAAGGAGTGTGAAATATTTTACATTGTTGCTTTGATAGGACTCCAGTTAACTTTCACCACTGAAAACCTAGCATGTGGATTGAGACATGCCAGATGCATATGGTATGCACCATATTTTGAAGACAGTATTAGAAAAAAGAATGTAAAGCACATCGGACTAATACTTTTCTGAGTATTGATTTCGTGCTGAAATGGTCATATTTTAGATATATTGGTTTAGGTACAATACATTATTGTAATAATTTTACCTGTTTCTTTTTACTTTATTTTTTAAATAGGGTTACTCGAAAATTTAAAATTATTTATGTGGCTTGCGTATTAGTTTTTGTTTCAGACAGCACTGGGTGAAAACACATTTTCTATACAGAACCCATCAACTCAAGCTTGAGGGCTCATCCTTCCTGAATTTACACCCAGCCAATAGCCTAGAATCCTGTTCCCATTTCCACATTCCTGCCCATGGTAGAAGCACTCTTCCAGACTCAAAATCTTTGCACTATTTTCTTTCTTTTTTCTTTTTTTCTCTCTCTTTGTTCTGTTTTTTTGTTTGTTTGTTTTGTTCTTTTTTGGAGACAGTCTCACTCTGTCGCCCTGGGCACTATTTTCTTAACTGTGAGAAAGCTAAGGAAGACTCAGTACCAAGCTCAGTGACTGCCCTTGTGGACCTCCCATCTCTACCCCTTACTTGTTTACTCTGGCATTATCAGCCTCAGAATGCAGAAGGCCTGGGGGCTACCTGAGGTACCTGTTACAAATGCGGATTCCCAATTCCCATCTCAGACCTTCTACATCAGAATCCATGTGTAGAATCTCTGTGCCTGGATTCAGGAATGTGAGAAAGAGATGTCTGAAGGAGAAGAAAGCTTGAGGACTTACACAGCAGCTCGTGGCCTGGGACCAGAAGCTTGGAGATTTTAAGAACCAGTCATTACACCAAAAGGCTCAACGATGTCTTCCTGATTGCCACACTCCACCCTCGAACCTATGGGTATGTTTTGGTGAAGTAAATTTCAAGAGGGCAGAAGCCACATTTGAATTGTTCTCCATTTTATCCACGGAAAGTGGCACAAACTTTATATAAATGGAAGCTCAGATGACATTCTTACATCTAGTACCCATCAAAATACCATAAGAAAGCCAAAGTAATTTCTATCTTTAAATAGTTCTCATCCTCTGTAGCCATGCTGTCTAACCATAAACTGTCCTCCACATGCTTATTCTCAAACTTTACCTCCTATTAGAATCCTCTAAATGGCTTATGAAAATGCAGGTTAGTAAACCCCACCCTGAGACTTTCTGATTCAGTAGGTCCAATTACTCAGGGATGGCCCAAGAACCTGCATTTCTAATGAATTCCCAAATGATGAGTGCTGCTGATCCAGAGACCGCACGTTAAGAAATCTTGCTCTATTGAAGGAAAATGAACTAGTCATTAAAAACTAGATTATTCGGCTCAGGGGCCCATAGCTCAGCAGCTAGGGTGCCGGCCACATACACCGGGACTGGTAGGTTCAAACCCAGCCCGGGCCTGTCGAACAACAATGACAACAACAACAAAATAGCCGGGCGTTGTGGTGGGCACCTGTAGTCTCAGCTACTTGGGAGGTGGAGGCAAGAGAATCACTTAAGCCCAAGAGTTTGAGGTTGCTGTGAGCTGTGACGCTAAGGCACTCTACCAAGGGTGACATAGTGAGACGCTGTCTCAAAAAAAAAAAAAAAATAGATTATTCTAGTTCTGACTCTGCCACACAATAGCACTGTGGCCTTGTAAAGGCATTTACCTTCTTTGGGTTCTTACCTATGTGAGAATGGAATTCAAAAAAATGTGTCCTATTTTCCTTGTAGTTAAGAAGATTCTATGGAACCTAGAACATGAAAGTGATTGGTCTATTACAAAGTCCCAGATAAATGAAAGGTATGATTATGATGATGTTGATAACAAAAGGCAGTTTGCAGACATACAGGAGGCCAGTGGGAAGCACCAGGGCTTCACTGTGAGACTTCACTGGAGCCCAAGCAATGCCGGAAGTCCCACGTCAGGCCCACCCTGCCTCGTGAAGCCCGGCCAGGAGACATACAGGATTCAGCAAACACTTTAGAGCCATGTTCCAATTCTAACAACGGTTAACGTTTTCAAAATGTTCCTTTGGAGGCAAAGTCTTAGATTCTTACTGAATTTGTCTGAAATACTGGAGGAAGACTGGCTGGTCATGAAATTTAGTAATCGATGGCAGATGCTGGAATAAGTTTAGCTACTGAAAGTTAAAGAGTTTTTGCAATGTACAACCTACGATTCCATACATGTGTTTTTAGATCCTATACCATGATAGATACTATCATGATACTACGCCAAAGAATGCCCTAAACTCTTAAAGCTGTTTCTCTTTCTTTAATTCAAAATACATGGATTATTCTAGTAGTTTCCAGGGAGCTGGCTGACATATAACCAGCTGACAAGACATCGGTGCCCTCCACCCAAAAAACAAAAACTTACAACTCTTAGAGTATATATTACTGTAATTTTCAAAGGATTGTAAACCCAATAATTTAGGCCTCACTAATGCTCGTACCTGAAGCTGTATATTCTCGCATTTTGAAATAGACAAGCACAATTACTGGGGGACACTACATGTTTTTGTAGCACCAAGGCTACTTTATTGGGTTTTTTCCCCTTGTTTTAATTCTGTATTGTTGTTTTCCAGAGTTAATTTTAAAAATTATTCTTATCAGCTATTTTTAGAGATAAATCTAAAGAAAATTTAATGTCAGCTTGAAAATGTATATATACTTTGATGAGTACCAGTTACAAAAAAATTAAAAGCTAGGTATATACTAAATCTGAAGAAAAAAGTTACTGAAACATTCATTTTTTTTCTTTCAGGATGCCAATTACACCATGTGAGTTTATTTGAAACCAATTTGTAGAGCATTTTTTTCCCCATTTAGTAGCAAAGGTATTACTCTGAAAACCAAGTTCTCACAATTCAATTTCATATATTTAGGTAGTAATTTGATTGTTAAAAACTATGAATTTTAAACTCACCTCTGGCCAATCTTTGGTGTTTGCATTCAAATGTAAAGATGGGCCATTTTGCAGAGAACAGATGCCCAACAGACTCTCAACTACAGCAATGACCAAACTACCAAATTTTCAATCACTTTAAACAATTTTAAGAATGAAGAGAAGAAAAACTTTTACTTTATCTCCATGCAACATGTTCCAAGCATGGTTAATAACACAGGCATCACCAAGCACTCTGAAAGTGAAGACATCACTAAAGCAAGAGGACCCCCTTTAAAGTCACCCGACACAGAGCAGGAACCTTCTTTCCCTAAAGATCCAATCAATTTTAGTGGTTGGCATCTCGGGTGCTCAATTCCATGTGGAGCAAGGAATTAATTATGCTTGTGTGGAGCCTGGTAGTAAGAAAAAGAATAATTGTGGAGCATACAGCTTTGAGAAAGGGTAGGTCTATCTATCTACATGATACCCTATTAGGAAGGTTTGTGGGGAGACTGAGGGTTGAAGGAGAGGACTGGGTGCCTGGGATTTATGGAAAAAGCAAATGTATGTGGGGTCAGTATAGGTGCAGAGGGAAGGGACACTCAAACAGGCCTTATCAGATCAGAGTCCGTGGCAGTCACCCATTGGTACATACCACATTAGTTAATGAGCCTTTACTTTCCTGGACACACTGAATTGTCCTGTTTTGCTAACTAAAAATTGGAAAATACAAGCCTCAATCATTTATTACATGGAAGAAAAGTTAACTTTCTGCTACATATGCGATATACGTCTATGTGAAAAGAGATGGACCAATAGAGATGGGTATAAAAAACCCATCAGACAGGATAATCCAAAAACCATCCAAGATCTGCTTTTGGAAGCTACAAAATAATTGGCTTCAGCATCCTGAATGTGTTTTGATTAAGCTAATGACAACATTAATTGACACTCCCTGATTATACAAATGCAGATGCAGGACTAGTGGCCTGAGCATATCAATAGTTCACAAAGTCACTTGCCCTAAAATTCAAAAACAAAAAAGAGAAATTTCTTAAACTTCAAGAAGCCCAAAAGGGATAATTTACACATAGGTAATGCAGACAAGGGCCCTCCCTGGACCAGCTATCACTCAAACTGAATAGATAATGAATCGAGTTCTCCAGAGATTTTTAGAGGCAAATGTCAAATCGGGGAAGATTTGCAACATCGATACGTCCACATAATTCTCTTCCAAGATGATCAAACAGTTTTTTCCGGAGATTGAATTTTCTCATTAGGTAAAGCAACCCAAATATGTACCTTACCCAAATATAAAGTCTAAGAGAAGATGAACCCCAAAAGAAAATTTTAGTTTCTTATTTTGACAAATGATCATCTAGGACCGATCTTCTTCCCATACACTGCGTACTTAGGAAAGGATTTCTATAATGCCATGTCCTCTAGTTTTCTACGTTGTCATTCATTGCTCTTTACACAAACCTTCTACTCTCCAACATCCCTCAACAGCCCTTCCCAGCTTTTCCCACTTGCTGGGATGTCCTCTACTCAGAATGTGTTGTTCTCCACATGTCACCCCATCCCCTGGTATTCCTCCTCCCCAGAAAATGATATCCTTGTCGAAGTTTTCACTCTGGCCACTTATTTACTATTTCCTGCAGATATTTATCTTGGTATGCATTGATCCCCTGGCCCACTTTTCCCCAGTCATGTTAGATGAAAAGTGCTTTTGAAACATGGACATCTTATAGCTCCAATTGAATAAATGTTAAAAGATATAATGTGTGTCCAGGACTGTCAGTTGCCTCTTTGCAATCACCCACAAAGTCTAGCACAGGGCCAGGCACTTAATATGATGTCCGCTATTTGAGATATCAATGTTCCATCAAAAGCCAGTAGTACAAAAGACTTTATTACACTTTGCTTTCTGGATTCATAAACCCTAACATACATTATCTCTGAACTATTTCATTTCTGTCCACGAGGTGAGCAGACAAAGTCAAATCCTTAGACTTCTGGTTTAATTCACCATTGGTGAAAAGATACAGTCTTATCAGTGTGCGAGTTGGATCCACCCAGCATTAATTGTTGATTCTACTAAGACATTGGTAGAGATTACAGCTAAAAGGATATGCTGTCCTCATTAGCAGGGTTCCCAAGTGGGAAAGCACCACTCATCACACAAACAACGCAGGCCTAGTGTGTTGGATAAATGTATGGCCATGTAGACATGTGAAGGGCAGAATCCCTAAGACTCAGCACAACAGTTATGGTAGGTGTCCCAGAGGAGAACAGCTGGTCTGAAACTTGAAGGATGCCGGGACAAGAGAAGTGGGCATTCAGGGAGATGGAACAGCATATGCAAAGGCCCAGAGGTGAGACAGCCATTTCTCACACTAATGTGACAGTGGCGTATATGAAGAGGAATCTTAATGGACTGGAGAAGTAGGCCTCTGAGAATCCCTGATGACAAACTCTTGCCTCAAGGGACTACTTGTCTTGTGTCCAGAGCTCACCTATGCACATTTGAATCCTCAGAGCCTGGCACAATGTGTGGCCCTCATCCTTCAGCAAGCATATCTTCTGGTAAGTGACTCTTGACTGTCTCCAGTAGGGCTCAGTGCTCCTTCCTTCTGCTGTATAACTTCCTCCGGAAGAGACTTATCATACTGCTTGAGTAATCTGTCCACATGCTATAGCTCACAAAACCAAATGTTCCCTTCAAGGGCAGAGACCAGGCTTACTCACTTTAGTATTTCCACGATTTAGGATGCCCCAAGAGCCTTGCTTAATTTGGCTGAACAAACATACAGGTCCAACTTCAAATTTGTCTTTAAGTACTGTTCCCCGGACCTTCCCACATCCTGTCTCTACTGTTCCCTAATAGGAATCATCAGGAATAAACACTATGATTGAAGCCACCCCTGGAATCTACATTCGCACACACACACACTGCCCTTCCCCCCCAAATCTGCAAACAATTCAGCACAAACATATTGACACCCACATATGCAGAAACACCCCCACACAAGCTGTCAGCCTATATACTTCTAACCTCAAACAGCCTCAATTTCGTCTGTGCTAAACCCACAGCTAAAAAATACTTTCTCTTCATTCTTCTATTGAAGAATGAAAGCATCCCAGGAAAATGTCAATGCGATATGACTTTACACTTTGGAGGGGGAAAAAGGTGCAAAACATATTAAGATGTGGTTAATGTGACCCCATGTGCTCGCCATCTGAAGTTACTAATTTCCCAGCAACTTCATGGTATTCCAGTAATGGAATATTCTCATGAAATGCAAAATATAAATTAAATTTCCATTCAGAACTTAAGCCATTCCATAGGAACCAAGTTCTCATGCAGTTACTCTGGTTTTGCAATGTGCCACAAACTAGAATGTACCAGGATGTTCCACTCACCATGGCAGACATTCAGAATTTCAGAACTCAAATGTTTTATATTAAAATGTCTACATTACAGGGTCAACAGAACCTATTCGTACAGTTAAAAGCCTCTTTGCCAGTCCTCTCCCCGTATTCAGTCTCCCCTATCAACAGTGGAAGCACCCCTAGATTTTAGCTGAGCTCATGGCCACCAGAATAAAGGCTATATGTATTTCCCAGCTCCTCTGCAGCTGCTCATTGACATATGACTAAGTTCTGGCTGATGAGATGTGAGTGAAAGAAACAAGGACAATTTCAAGTTGCGTTTTTAAAGGTTGGGACATTTCTTCCTCTTCCCACTTTCACACTAGCATGAAAACTGGGCATGGTGGCAGCCATCTTGAATGGCAAGGACTTGGGCAGTTCCTTAGGAATAGCAATGCTGGGATGGGGACCAAGAGACAGGAGCCTGGGCTTTTCAGAGCAGAGCTGTCTAAGAGCCGGCCTTCATATTAAAGAGAAAAATAATCTTTAGGCTTCTGCTTGGGTCTCTGTCATTTATGATCTAATTAATTCAAAGGATAACCAAAATGAACAAATAAAAATGCTACCTGCCCAAATGGCTAATATCTAAACATTATCTCACATCACGACCTCACTTATTTTCTTCAGGAAAGTTCTAGAAATAATATCTCATGCGTACAAGCACAGCTCAATGGAAAACACACATGTATGACTTGCCATCAGGAAACCTGTGTTCCAGTCCTAGGGCATGTAGCAAGCAAGTGGGACTTAGGAAAGTTACGTGTTATTTGAGTCTCACTTTCCTCCTCTGCAAAATAGAGCTAACCCCTTCTTTGAGGTAGGCCACACGGGGCTATTGTGAAGTATGAGGAGAGAAGACTCTTGTACAGTGCTTCATATACTTCACTATATATAGGCAGAGCAATCATTAAACTATTCCATGCAAAAAATCTTTGTGCATGGCTCGGCACCTGTGGCTCAATGGGCTAAGGTGCCAGCCACGTACCCTGAGCTGGCGGGTTCGAATCTAGCCTGGGCCTGCCAAACAACAATGACGGCTGCAACCAAAAAACGGCCAGCGTTGTGGCGGGCGCCTGTAGTCCCAGCTACTTGGGAGGTGGAGGCAGAAGACTCACTTGATCCCAGGAATTGGAGGTTGCTGTGAGCTGTGATGCCAGAGCCCTCTATCCAGGGTGACAGCTTGAGGCTCTGTCTCAAAAAAAAAAAAAAAAAATCCTTCATGCAATGTGCCTCATACCAACACAGAGTACCCAAACACACATTCTTGGGGAATATCAGGCCCATATTCACCTGCTTCTAGGTAAGATGGTTAGATCTCAGTGTTGAGGCATGAGGAGCCCAGAGACATGTTCTGAGGCTGACAGTGTTTCATTTTGCCATCAGAGATATGACCGTAAGCCCAAGGTCCTTAACTTGTGATGTGTCATTGATTAGAAAGCCAAAGGGTTTTTTTTGAGGCAGAGCCTCAAGCTGTCACCCTGGATAGAGTGCTGTGACATCACAGCTCACAGCAACCTCCAATTCCTGGGCTCAAGTGAGTCTCTTGCCTCTGCCTCCCAAGTAGCTGGGACTACAGGCGCCCGCCACAACGTCCGGCCATTAGAAAGCCAAAGTGTTTTGACCAAATAGCCCTGAATCCATGCACCACTAAAATATGGTACATATTTCTCACCCACTGAAATATGTTTGGCTTTTTCTGTTGGATATATGGATATTTGAATTGCAGAATCAGTCCCTCATGAGAGGTCTGTATTTTCCTTCTTCACATAGACATACATATAGTAGAAAATGATGTGCGCGAAGAAAGATCCAAAATGTGACACATAAACAAAGTAGACATATCTCTGCAGAAAAAACAACTTGCATCGTCACCCTGAGCCAAAACTTGTGACCTAATTCTACCCATTGCAACAGATGATAGTGGGGTTTTTTTGTTTGTTTGTTTTGTTTTGTTTTACAAATCCTGGTAAAACGGTCTGGTAGCTGAGGGCGTTTATCAAGCCCTCACTCTATCCTGGCCACTATGGAACCTAAGAGATTTATGTACATTCTGTGCTTTAATCCTCTCAATAGCTCTATAATCAACATCCTCCCTCATTTTCTTGATGAGGAAATTGAGGGGCAAAGAAATTAAGCTGTTCTTCAAGTTCACCCAACTTTTAATTATTTAAACCAAGGCAGTCTCACCTTCAGAGTACACAAACGTACCTCACTCTGCCAACAATTAAATAGAATCAATGCTCACATTCCCTTTGGAAATATTTCCTGATAAAATAAATGTTTCAACTGGAAAGAATGTCAGAACTATTTAGAGGCACCTATATTAACAGCTGTCCTAACTTAAAAAATTAATAAGCAAAGGAATATAATCTACCGAGACAAGAAGCAAGGAGGGTGAGCTCCCACTCGGTCATCCCCCCCCAGGCCTACAGCCGCCCCGAGTTCAGAAAATGGTATTACTCCCTAAAGGACCTTCGTGTGGGCAGTCAATTCTTTCCAGTGGAAAATACCCTGTATCAACTTTTCCTGCATTTTTTTTTTATTTCATTCCCTTCACCTTCTCTAGAAACACCTTTGTCACCTTAAGACAACTCTAGATAAACAAAAAACAGAAAACCCCCAAGGCCAGTTGCAAAGCAAGGGCCTCACCCTGAACTCACACTTTAAGGTGAGATGAGCCGAAGCTTCACTTCCATCTGCTGAGGGTGGAGCGGGTACTGCCTGGGCTGGAGTGGAGGAGAAACCTGAGTGATAATGGTCTATCTTTCTGGCACGTTCTCTACATAGAGGCAGCCGCTGGTGCTTTACCCGTATCATTTCACCAAATCCTTGCAAGGTAGGTGGTGATTTTCCCTTTGTAGGGATGAGAACATAGACGCCTAGAAGGGCCCAGGGACCAATAACCAGTTAAGAAGTAGCTGAGTTGACCTTTAAGTGAGGATCTGACTCCCAAGCCCATTCTGCAATAGTATGCTGGAATTTCCTGGGGAACAAGACAGGAGACCGGCACTGGAACAAAGACCCCACCCTCTTTCCACTCCTCCACTCCTGTGCATCCCACGTGCCAGAAAGCCCCGTAGAAGGGCACAAGGAGGGTGACCTGGTGTCCAGTCACCTCCTGCAACTCAGCAGGGGCGAGGCTCTCTCATCCCTCTGCTACATTTTTTCTCCTGCACCCAGCCTAGAAGCTGGGCAAAGAGAAGGATCGGAGAATGTGCCCTTTTGGGAGAAAATGACATGATATGGCTAGAAAACAAGCAGGGACCAGACCGTGTAAGAACTTCTAGTCCAGTGTGGTGGCCACTGGCACAGGTGGCTCCTGAGCACCTGAAATGTGGGTAATCTGGACTGAGATATATGCTAAGTGAAAAATATACACTGGATTTGGAAGACACTAGAATGGAAAAAAAAAAGTTTGGGAAAAGGATGGAAAATAGTTCCTTAATAATTATTTAGATGGATTACAGGTTGAAGTGATAATTGTTTAAATATATTGAGCTAAATAAAATATAGTATTAGAATTAACTAATTAGTACAATGAATTACTTTTTAAATGCAGCTACTAGAAAATTTAAATTATATGTGGCTGACATTATGTTGCTTTTGGAAAGTGCTCTTCTAGAATATGTTTAAGAATATAGACTTCTCCCTAAGAACAATGGAAGGCACTGTGAGCTTTTCAAAACATTCTACAAAATGGAGAATGGGGAGAGTTGCTAGGAGGTTCTACAAGCACCCAGGAGAGAGAAGATAGTGGCTGGAACACCGACGACACTGCTCATAGCAGCAGAGAAGTAGACAAATACAAAACATATTTAGAAAGCAGTGCCTGGGAGGTCTGGAAATCAGCGTGAAGGGTATGCATCAGGGGTGACACCCAGGGTTGTGCTACAAGCCAGGTGAAGAGGCCATTCAGCATTCAACCTCTGCTATATATATATATATATATATATGTGGAAAAAATGCTCCATTAAATATCCTGGGGGCATAGTAGCCTGAGTGTATAACATTGCCCTCAAAAGGGCATGAACCATAGGTACTCTGGGGACTTTGGAACTAGTGCATGCTGTTCCAAAGTGCTTTCCTTAGCAAGAACTCCCATAACAAGTACCTCAAGATTCTGCCAAGTCAAGAAACACTTTGGAAAGTTATCGGCAATGATGGTAATTGACACTAAGACCAGGAAATGGGCTGAAAGCACAGCAAATGGGAGGGATGAGGTGGGTGGGAAGAAGGCTGAGGTTTTTGCTCCAGTGCTTTGCCAGCATCATGAGCAGACTTGTAAGCCACCCTGGCCACTTAGTAGGTAGTATCCCTGGGCTCTTCCAGACCTCTGCGTTTTCCTCCCTTAGATGGGAAATCACCACCTGTCTGGTAAAGATCCAGCGAAATGACAGGGAAAGCAGCACATGCCAGAAACGGGAGCTGTTGTCACTCAGGTCCTTCCTCCACCCAGCTCAGTCAATACCCGGCCTCCAGGGAGGAGCAGCAGGTGGAAACAGCCCTTGGCGCATCTCACCTCTCCCAGGTGAAAGCAGGACAAATCTCCGGCAAGGCCAGGCAGGCTGTCTCAGTGCTATCTGCATAGAGGACCAAATCCCAACTGCCAACCACCAACCCGTGCTGCTCTGACATCAGAGGCCTGCTCCTTCCAGGGCAAGCATTATCATGAATAATTAAAGCAAAGCTCTGCTTATCAAAATAAATGAACAAAGGATGTCTCTGCCATAGCAGTCCCCACCTTCCCCACTCCCTTTGCTTTTTCATTTTTCGGTTGTTTAGGAGACTATTTCTTTCTCAGCTACTGCTCCAACCAATCTGATCATCTTCAGAGGCCTCCTTATCAATTGGGCTAAATTAGCAAGCTTCTCCTCTGTATGGAGCCGAGGCCATAAATCACAAATACGAGTGTGTGTAAAATTATATAGCATAGGCCCAGTGTAATAATAAACACATTTATATTTTATAACTGCTGTTTTCTCCACATTCAAGCGGCCTCAGTGCCTGGGCCCCAGAGGTTCCCAAGCACTCCCTGCTGGCTCCTGCGTGCAGCGGCCTCTGCTTTGTGTGCAGTTTCCTGCCCCTCCTTGCAGGCTGCTAGCTGCCAAATGCCAGCCGGCTCTTTGTGCTGCTGCCTGGGAGGAACCAGACCGGCTCCTGGTTCTCCCTGCAGCAGAACACAGACACAAATGAGCAGGTGACCTTTCAAACCGTGTCAAAATGGGCCCTTGACCCAGAGACCTCAAAACTTCAGTGGTTCCGCCATCTAAATTGCCCAACTGAAAAGACCTATGTTTGCCCAATGTGATTGTGTTTACATGAAGATTTAATGCCTCAATAGAGCAAAAAGCTGTTCAGTTAATTTTAATTATTGCTTTATTCTTCTCACAACAGATTTAAAAAAAGAATGTTGCACAGTGAGCTCGTGGTAATTGATCCCACAAGCTTTGTACCTTACCTCTCACCATGCCAGCAGTGGGGAGGACGTTTGAAAAGTCTTCCTCGGCTGAAAAGGATTCTTTCCAGTTTCTGGCTTTCTCATTAAACATTCTTTTTATAGAAGAGGTACACCAAGGAAAACCACAGAAAAACTTCTAGATAAGACCATGGGAGGAGGGAAAGATACACAGGTGGGTTACAAAGTAGTCTACATGCTTAGCAGCCAATTCTAAGCAAGTAAAACCCGATTATCAAATGGGGATGGGGCCCCTGTCAATTATAAGAATTATTAAGGTTATTTCCTTGGCAGATAGACTAGAAGAAAAAGGGGGAGTTTGAAAATACAAAGATACACAGGAATATAGGATCATGTACAAAAAAATCTACAGCTCTACAATCCTCAAAAGAGTTGTGCCTTAAGGGGTGATACGTATTATTCTTTCCACCTTCCAGGAATTTGTCATTTGGTGTTAATATCTTTTCTTCCTTTAAATCTCTGGAAGACAATGTAAGTGCCTATCGTTTGGCAGTTCCCGTACGTAGACCCTCCTGGCAGAATGCTAGGAAGCAGCTATTCTTTCCTACATGCTTTTCTGAACAGAGGAGAGTTCGCTGCTGTACAGATCAGCAAAATCACAACCTGAATTTGGGATCTTTGCCCATTAGTGGTCTTACAATTCCTGTGTTTCCCAGGGGGGTTTCTTTTTAGAACATTTAACCCATCCATAAATATCTTCAAAATGGTGGCCAAAAAAAAAAAGCATAAAACTAAATTATCTTCAATTCCACATTTATCACATAAAGAACAATACAGACACAGAAATCACTTGTTCAGACTCACTTAGCAAAGCTCTGGTGTAGCTAAGACAAGACCACATAATGTCGATACTAAGATCCATCCACCTATGGGTCCCTTCAACTTCTTTACGGCACTTCCATTTGGATTTTCCAATTTAGTAATTAATAAAAGAAGAATGGGAAGGTGCACTGTTTTAAGGGGTCAGAGAAAAGGTTTCTACTTACTATGTCTCATCGTAAATTTGCAAAAATATGCAAACAACATTAGCATGGGGGTATCATTTCCAGAATCAATACCTCACATTTGTTTGCATTTTCAAAATTCATTTTCTTTCTTGCAATAAGGACGAACCAACTAAGATCAAAGATTCTTAAGCTCAACCAAAATAGACAGAATATCGGAATATATAAGACAACCAATCAGTTTTCTTAGCTACTCAGAATCCATAGTCATATTTGGACAAGTAAAATAATAACTCATATTATTTGGCATGTGTGTGAAGTTAGCACAGTAACAATCATTAAGCCATTTATTTTTCTTAATCATAAAGCTAAATTTAGTTATATCCTATTTTAGGCTGCTCCCCCCCCCAATGAAATTACTGATCTGTAAAGCAAAAACAGGGCAGGGAAGGCTCTGCTATAGCTCTGCAGTGAAACCTTTGAAAAATCATTATCTGACCCTCAGATCCCTGATTTACAAAATGGGTATAATGAGAATACCCACCCACAAGTAAGTGACAATTAAATGATGTATGTAAAAGCACCTGATAAGCTATAAAGATCAATACAAGTGACATTATTATTGTTTACTTGAGCACTGATGTGGAGAGAGCCACTTGCAGGCTTGGTACCCAACTGCCTCCTCACTGCACGCTGAGTAGGAATGCCTCAGCCTACCCTTTCTCCAGCACATCTGCTCTGGGGAGCTGACTAAATAACCATTGTATCTTCAGGTCATCAAGATAAAGATTGCTAATTCCCTACCGGGTCTAAAGCTAAGGTCCAATAACAACTGTGATCCAAAACATAGCACTTCCCCTGACCCCACGAGGCCAGCTCACTAATGGCAATCTCTCCAAGAGGCCAGGGATAAGCTAATCTGTGTGAAAGCCACAGATGTCACGTATTGAGGAATAAAGTCAGCAGTATTATCTCCAAACAGCAAGGACAATGGCATCCAATTATAATAGCATATTGTCCATTGCATCTGGGGATGATGTGTCTGACAATGTTATTTTCTATGCATGCGAATGTAGCTCAAAGGGCCAATGCATAATTCACAACTCCTGACAAAATGCAGGCATAAAGTACGTATCCATTAGACAATGCCACTTAAATCCTTTTACCTCAAATAGCAACTTTCTGCTTAAGAAATCAAAAAGCTTCTAGTACTTTCCGAGTGGTGCCTGCGCAAACCAGAACAGTGAATAACAGGAAACGCATTCAAGTGGCATCAGTGCAATGTACAGTCTCCCCAAGATAACTTCCATTTTCTGATTGAAAACATACCACTCTTTTTTTGTACTAACAGCTAATCTTCTTTTTGATAGCAAGGAAACAACTGTTCTAATTCGGCGAGGCCGTAGCTCGCGGGAGGACAGGTGGACAATGACAGCTCCACGTGCTGATGTGGATCCGCGGCGCCCGATCAGCAAGGCCCATTTCCTGGCGAAACGCCTCCCTCCCACAAACCAGCCTGGCAGCTCATGTGATTTAAACCCCTGTCTCAGCAAAATCTCAAATTATTACAGGTCAGGAGCCTTCAGCTGAAGAGGGGCGAGGGGGCGGTGCCCATGGAGAGCTGCGATCACAAACGTCTGATCTGGAAAGCTCTGCGTTTGGCGGAGGTGGGGAGCTATCCTTCACACCATTAGGGGAAAGTGGCACATTTTCTAGTCCTCACAGGAATAATAAATCATACAATATTCCTATTTAGCCAATTTTATTGAAGAGCATAAAAGGGAAGGCAAGACCTGGTGGGTAGTATTAAAAGAATAAGGAAATATTTTGCAAGTGGCTCCGAGCAGCCGGAAGAAGACAGCTAGCATTGCAGTAGGCCTTGGTTTCTCAGCTCGGCACTGCCGACACTGGGGCCAGATGACTCTGTGTTGCAGGGGCTGTCCTGTGCATTCTAGGATATTCAGCAATATCCCTGCCCTCCATTTACCAGATGCCAGTAGCACAGCCCCTCCCCCAAGATGTCACAACAAAAAATTATCTCCAGACATTGCCGAATGTCCCCTGAGGGGCGCCGGTTGAGAACCACTGCATTAGGCAACTAATGATCTGGTATTTTGGGAGAGGGCCTGGACTAAATGCTTTGCTCTCATATGTCACGGCCTCTTCCGCCATTGAGAGGAAGATCCAACAGCCCCTGGAACTGCTGTGTGCCTTTCATGTTCCTGTTGTACGCTCATTAGCCCCAGGAGTTCTTAAAGCGTCAGCAGAGGCCCTTTGGAGTGGATCAACCCCCCACATCCCTAGGAGAACAGGTGGACACGGGAGTTTGTGAACACAGGTTATCCAGTTAAAGGCTGAGGGGATGAGTCCCACTCTCTCAGCCCCATGGAGAGAGCACCTTTTCCTGATTTGCACAAAAGCAAACTCTGGGTTGGCAGTGGCCCTGCTGGGGAACTGGCAGCTAGCAGATTCCTCTTTTCCAGCCTCGTCAACTGATTTACCTGATAGAGAAGGTTGTAACTTTGTGCGGCCATGAGAATTTGCAGAGGTTTTCAGGACTGATGAGAACCCAGAGGTGGAAGCAGAGTCATGGAGTACCTCCCTTCCTCACCTCCTAGAGTATGTGTGCCTTGTTTGTGCACCCTACTCTGGCCCTGAATGTGAGACACCCAAAGAAAACAGACACACTCTCCCTGAAGAGAATGAAGAGATGAGGTTCAGAAGTATATCCTGCTGCTCATTTGTCACAGGGAATAACCATGAACACCACACTGAAGCTTCCACAAACCCCTAGCTTGGGTTCCCTGAGCCTCACTAGCACCATAATGAGGCACTGAAACTAAATCCAATCAACAGCAAGAGAATGGAGCTGGGCAAGGCAGACACCTAGCACTTCATCCAATCAACAGGGAGAGAATGGAGCTGGGCAAGGCAGACACCCAGCACTTCATCCAATCAATAGGGAGAGAATGGAGCTGGGCAAGGCAGACACCCAGCACTTCATCCAATCAACAGGGAGAGAATGGAGTTGGGCAAGGCAGACACCCAGCACTTCATCCAATCAACAGCGAGAGAATGGAGCAGGGCAAGGCAGACACCCAGAACTTCATCCAATCAACAGCGAGAGAATGGAGCAGGGCAAGGGAGAAACACCCAGCACTTCTCTAATTTTTCAATCCACATACTGCTGAAGTCAGACAGAGATGATCCATAGTATCCTTGAAAAGTTGTTATTCTGACGATCTCCTGTCAACAAAGACTAAAAACTCAAAACCAACCCCTCCTTTCAAAGTCACCATCTAAAACTTGTTAAGTGACAAAAGAATATTCTAACTTTGGGTAGTTCCTCATAATCAAATAGCTAAATCCTTTAATGGACAAAGTCTTTTGAATGATGAACAACTCTATAATTCCTAGAGACAGTAGAAATAGCATACCTGCTCTGGGGCTGTGCTTTGATAAGATGACTCTCTTTCACAGTTTGAATGCTATTAATGGCTTCTTGGTCTGTGGAACAGGGCAGGATATGCTCAAACTTCCTATCCTAGTTTGAGCCCTTGCACTTATGTTAAGGATATTTTAAGCAGAAATGATTCCATAGAGCCTGGTTTTAGCTTACTGTGAAAGGGCTTGTATCTCAGAACAGGGCTCCTCCTGCTTCGCCTTTGATAGGGGATGGTAGATCTGATTAGTATGGAAAACCAGTACCAGCCATTAGTGTCAAAAAGAGTTGCCTTTGCTAACTATTTCTGTGCACAGTCACAAAACATGCTCTGAGTTTTCTCAATAAAACAGGTCTTTCCCAAGGGTATGAAACTGCCTCTTCAAGGGGTCCTAATTTACATACACTTTCTCAACCATTTAAAGTGAAACCTTGGAGCATCACTTCAGTTCTGAAGAATCTTCCTCCTCACACTTCCAGTGAGAACTTCAATAACAATGAAATGGAAACATCTACTTAAATAGGAAGTAACAACTGTATGGAAAGTAATTACACTCTTTACTTCTTCACTTGTTCTTTAAGTCACAAAATTGATTTCAGATTTATTTTGCATCACATTTGTTCATTAGCTATAGGAAAGCATCTACAGTATAAAACATGCATTTTTTCCACGTCAATGCAAGCTACCAACAAAAAGCTGTACGTGTCACAGGAATTGAACCCATAATGAAGAGTCAAAAGAGACCCAGTGTGGTGGCTCATGCCTGTAATCCTAGCACTCTGGGAGGCCGACGCGGGTGGACTGTTTGAGATCAGGAGTTTGAGACCAGCCTGAGCAAGACCAAGATCCCATTTCTATTAAAAATAGAAAAATATTAGCTCAGCATTGTGGTAGGTGCCTATAGTTCTATCTACTTAGAAGGCTGAGGCAAGAGGATCACTTAAGTCCAAGAGTTTGAGGTTGCTGTGAGCTGTGACACCATGGCACTCTACCCAGGGCAACAGAATAACACTTTGTCTCAAAAAATGAAATGAAATAAAATAAAATAAAATGAAAACAAGAAAGAAAAATCAAAAGGAGAGTCGAGAAGTCTCCCTTTACTCCTTCATAATACTCCCTTTACTCCTTCATAATAATAAGTAAATAGGAAAATTCCACAATACTTTGAGCCTATTTCTTATTTCTTTGTTATTAAGAAGAATGGTTATAAAAGAATTTGATCTGTTTAAGAGATAAAGTGGCACTTTCCTTAAGATGTTAAAGTTGCTGCCTTGTTATTAAGTTAGTAATTTTAATGTCTGCACAAATTCTATTAGTACTCATGTGGGTAATGTATGAAATGTTTCACCAGTTTTTTTTAATGAAGACAAAATCCATCAATTGAGTGATAAATCTTCAAATGTTTCGCTTCTTTTAAACTATATTCATTAGGTACGCAGAGAAAGAAAGACTTTAAGAATCTAATGTGTTTCCATAGCTAAAGGATTTAGTTGAGAAAGCAGGAAGAGGGGCCGCAGGTGCCAGACATTGTGTAGAATTTGCACTTATGCTCCATTAATTGACGGCATATCTTCCTCTCCCTTTTCCTCCCCTCCCCCACCCCCAACACTGGAATCCCTCCGGAAAACAGCAGAGCAGCAGGCCCAGACTGGTACCCAGCAGCAACACCAGGAGCAGAAGTAGCCAATTACTCTGCAGAATACAAAGAGGGGGGAAAAAAAATGATGCAGTTACCTAGCAACCAGAAAGAGCAGAAACAGCTGTGTAGCAGGCCCAGGCTGGTACCCAGGAAGAAACAGGATAGCCAATTAGCACACTGTGTTTAATGCTGATGTGGTTTCCTAGTAACAAGCTGTACAAGTCTGTCTGTTGCATTTCTCCCTCCCTTTCTCACATTTTCCTCAATCATGCACAGTATTACTATTTGCCCTAATTACTGTTTCTCCACTGCTTCTAGCGACCATTATTTTGTCCCCAGAGAAATTGGAAGAACTCAGAAAAAAATCTTCTGTAATGACAGTATTTAGTTTCAAATTCAGTTTAGCTGTAAGCCTTTAGACACTAAACAACAACAAAGAATGAATAAACAAAAAGCTGGCAAATCATCTTCTGCCTAAATTTAAAAGTAGCCTATGATACCTTTTCTTCATGTTACTATTTATGTGTAAGCGAAACAAAAGAAAATTTCATAACACACACTGTCATTTTGCTATACATTACATTTTCAACTAAGTTGAATCCTTTGTGTACTTGAATTTATACATATTGATTTTCTGACACTCTTTCTCACTAGGAAATTAGTGAACACTAGGAACATAAAACGTCTTATTACCCATATCAGGGAAGGGAGATGTATCTTTTGTTGCTCTTTTAAAAATACCAATTCTTGTTTCAACAGGCTCATGACCAATTGAGAATCCAATATGCAGAATTATTATTTCCTTTCTATAAGAGAAGCCAAGTACACATGAAGGATGCTGTGTGTCCCAGAGTAAGAGGATTTAAAACACAACATTGTAAGTTTATAATCAAGCAAGGCACTCTAGTGAGGTGGCATTAAAATACAAAAACACACAAAACGAAGACAGAAAATCATTTAAACATGACTACTGCGCACTTATTCTGAAATATCTCCTAACATAGCTTGCTTCTCTTACATACCAGAATATGAACTATAGTCAACCTCTGTCCTGTATTCATTAGGATACAGATAACTTAATTCTACATTTTTAGGGAATTCTAAAACTCTCTCTCTTAACTTCGTCTTCGATATTGGTATAATGCATAGTCCTTCTTACAAAACATCTTTGCTACAACGGCAAGGGCTCCAAAGGAAGATAGACCCACAACGCACCTAACGGGAGGATACTCTGCCATGGAGGAAAATGACTTTCTCAACTGAGGATGGCTTTTGGCTTCCTGCCTGCAACAAACGGATTGATGATGTTTATTATCTTTAGCTCATCTAATGAGATAGTTAAAAGTATTCAATCCCAACAAAGTTGAGATTATAAAAAAATGTTTACATTGTCTGCCTAAAAACAGTATGCACCACTTTACTGAATTCCCTAGGTTAAATGTTTTATTACGGTAATGTAAAGAGAATACATTCTGAAGGCAGAAACTACAAAAGAAGCCTATGATTCATGATTCCTCAGGAAGACTTTATAATGTGAACAGAGTTTTAAATTATAAATACATTTTATTTTGCAAACAAAATAAAAGGGGTCTTACCTGAAGGCAGATAACTTTTGAAGGGAAGAAAGGAAAAGATGCAAGGTCCAAAAAGGAGGCGGTCTGCCAAGGAGGCCTCCTTTAGGACAAAGCTAGCCCCATGCTTCATAATGAATTGGAAGCGGGGCACACTGTTCTTCCAACCCTAAAGGCTTGCGGGCTCCAGTCTGGGGTCAGCCCCTACCTTACCTACCTCCATAAGCATAGATGATGCAGGCGAAGGTAAGCTGAACAGAAATATAGGACAGACCACGATACGCTTATTCTCATTGCAGACACCCTTAAGTAATTTAAGTGACTTAACTTGCATTATATGAGCTACTGTTGGTGACTGAACACGGGACATTGCAAGAATGAGGAGACACATGACACTGGCTGGCTGAATAACCAGCACATTAGTCACTAACTTTCGATAACTTTAAATGGTCTTGTCTCTACCAACATTGAGCTAAATAACTGCTGTGCCAACACATTACTTTAACAGATTGTTGAATAGAAGTCACTCTTAGACAATGTAGAAAATCCAGTAGCAGAGAAGGGGTGACAGTGTGGGGATGGAGTGGACTGGGAGAAACTACCTCAGCTTCCACCATCCCTCAGCATGTCTCCCTGCTGGTTCACGGACTCCTAAAATTCTCTCAGCAGTCTCCCATAATGGTAGATGAACAAGCTAATAATAAAAGAGTAAAGTGTTGTACACTGGTTGATGGATGTATACTCCACCAACCACAACAATCCATGGTGTATGAATTGCTACCAGATGTTTCCTGATGCAAAGGCAGGAAGTGACAGAAAGTATCAGGTATTAGGTTCTTAGGTGGTGAATGATCTTGGGAAACAGGTTTGCCCAAAGCCAACCAGTCTGCCTTCATTCGGGTGGGCATAGATAAACATTGCCCAGTCAAGGGTCAGGCTTTCTCCATCTGGCCCCTGAGTACCCTGCCATAGCCTAGCATCGCATGACACATATGAACATCCATGGTCAACCAGATTCCTAAACATTTCCCTTTGCTTACCAGAAAAAGCTTACTTAAGTGGAAAATTGGTTCCATGACAACCCACTACCAACTGTAATCTCTACTAAATTCAAACGGGATACTTTTCAAAGAAGACATATCATTTTAAAAATGTAGTGGACCATCTGTCCTCACACTTTGACTTTTTGAAAAAGATCATACCTAAGTTTTTAAAAAACGTTTTGTTGGTTGTTTTTACATTACATGTGACTTTCTTAAGCTCCATTTCTCCCCCCCCCAATTCAAACAGAATTACTCCATTATTGTCTCAACTTGAGGACACATAAGAAAATAACTGCCTACTACCAATGAAATCTTATAACATCATCTCAGCCTTCACTCTTTATAAAGCTCCATTTAACTTTCTTCAGACCTCCCAATAAAATAGGTATAGGATAACCATAATCATCCTGGTCATTAACACGCCTATTATAATGGAGATAGCTTCCATATATTATCTATTTGTTAAAGAGAATAGTTTTTTTAAAAGGTCACACTTGTCCTTCTCAATGTCACTCTTTCCTTTGCACAGACTCTCTTGACCCCCTTTCTCTCTTCTCTATCAAACCTCCTGACCTACCTGTGAAACTCTAGAATTTATAAGACTATTACTTCCACTGCCTTTTCTGAAATGAGATTCCTTCTTTTTTCTTCTTCCTAGTGAGTACCCTGCACCTATACTTCATCCATGCTATGGTTTTTGTTTTTTTTTGAGATCAGGTTTCAAATATAATGATTTTATGAGACCATATTTCAGGCTTTTGCATTAAAAAATCAAAGTTCTCAGAGATGGGGAAAGGCACAGTATATAATACAGTGGGTGTTCAAAAATATTAATTATTTATAATGAAATACTTATTAATTTCATGTTTTTTCTTTCTCCTCCATTCTTATTTTAACATGCTTATCTACTTTGTGACTACAAATTATCCATTAAAAGGACATCTGGAATAGGCATTCACAAGGCCTACATTTATTACCATATCATAATAAAATAAGTATGCTTGCTGTATATATGCTGAGTTTAAGACATGTTATTCAATATATGCTTAAATTAATTTACATTCATAAATGTTAAGAGCTAAGAGATATCATATTGCTAAATTACTATGTGACGAAGTTCTCAGATTTTCCTGAATTATAAAATTCTCCCATCAACTGTTTTCCACCACCTCATTCAGAACCCTTTTTTTCATACTCCTCTTAAGTTCTTGAATATGTTAAATGCAAACTATCAAACCCTCCTATTAAACTCTCTCCACCTTGTGAACTGAACATTTAACCCTTATTCTAGTTTCCATCCCATAATCGGGTTTAATGAGTTTCTGCCTCAGCACATGGATAAACTTCATTAGCAGCCATGTGTCTCAGCATATTAAAGGCCTTTTAATGTCTTAAAATTGCCCCATTTCAGTTGCTATTGTATAAATTCAAAGAATTCTTATCTATGGCACTGAGGAGATTGGAAGTGGTCAATGGGCCCCCTACAGTTCCATACTGAAGTGTTTAATTTTATCCTGCTGATATGCCTGACCTTGAATTAGGGCTTCTATTTACTTAAATCTGTGTTTTATCACATTGGCATCATTTAAAATGATGAACACCACCAATAAACATCCCATCCAGAAAGAGAAAAGCTTCTTTTTAATCTCTGAATCTTCCATCCTGCCCTTGACTACTGTCATTTAACGTCCAATCTCCCTTTAGCGGCTTCTCAGGGTGACCCATCCGTCCTCTTTTGCTGGTCACTCCATGGCACAGTGCCTGGCATCTATGGGGACCTAACGCCTGTTTGTGGAACAAATGAAAACCAAACAGAGTAAGAAAGAAGATAATCTATGAAACAGAATGAAAACCAATGGGACAGAAGATATGGGTCAAATTTTAAGTTTACCAAAGGGAGGTTACATAGCCTGGGCTAAGTTATTTTTGCATTTTGGGTCCCCAGTTTCTGCTATATGTGATAATGTCTGCCTGTCTTATTTCACAGGAATAGAGTATTAACATTTGTCATTTTAATGAGGACAATAACAAGAAAGTGTCTCTTTAATACTAAGTTTTAAAAAAAATGATAATAGTGATGACCATAATAATAGAAGCTGTAGCAGGAACAATAAAAGACCTAGAATGGGAAGACCATTCCTTTGTAACTCACTTGCACTTGCACTGGTTTTTAGTCACCTGAAAATATTTTAAGGACCTTCCTAATTCTTATCTATAAGGAAGACATTTAAAGTAGCTTTCATCGTCCATTTGTATTTGAACGCACATTTTCATTTCCTCTTAATAATGGGCTATTATGAAAAAACCCATTTGACTTTTTTCCCTTCTCATTATTTAGCATAGAAATTAAGAGCTCAGATTGGAGCAACACTCTTTGGTTCAAATCCTCACCCAACCATGTATAAGCTGTGTGATGCTGGACAAATTACTCAACCTCTCTGGATCTCATATGCTGTTGGGTTAATCCGAAGTCTAAAAGGGTTAATATTTGTAAAAGACTTAGAACAAAGCTTGGAACACGGCAAGTACTTTGTAGGTATTTGTTGAATAAGTAAAATAAATTATATTTCAGATGTTAAAGACCTTTCATTATGTGTGTGGCATAGGAACTTGTGTTTGCTTCATAAATGCTTCACTCAATCTTTTTGTTTGTAATGTTTTTTAACCAACTTTTCATTTGAAAACAAACTATTTCCCTAAATCCTGATTAAATTTAGATATTGTGCCACCTCTTGATTCAGTGAGACCTGCCCCAAAGCAGATGTAAGCTGACTGCATGCTTATATTACCTTTCCACCTGAAAAGCCTCTCCTCATATCCTTCAGTACAAACTCTACAACAGTGTTTTTCAACCTTTTTTTATCTGATGGCACATTTGAACCTACAATTAAACTTCCACAGAACACTTAAGTAATGTTGATAAAAAAAAAAAAAGAGTAAAATAAAAGAATATACTTACTATATTTTGAATTTATTTCAAAAATAATGAATGATCCTTAAAAAAACATTTTTTTTTTGAGATAGAGTCTTATTATGTCGCCCTTGGTAGAGTGTTGTGGCATCACAGCTCACAGCAACCTCCAACTCCTGCGCTTAAGCGATTCTCTTGCCTCAGTCTCCCGAGTAGCTGGAACTACAGGCACCCACCACAACCCCTGGCTATTTTTTGTTGCAGTTGTCATTGTTGTTTAGCTGGCCTGGGCTGGGTTCGAACCACCCAGCCTCAGTACATGTGACTGGAGCCGTAACCACTGAGCTAAGGGCGCCAAACCAGATCTTTAAATACGTTTGCGGTACACCTAACCTTCTCTCATGCAGCCTGTGCGCTGTAACACAACGGTTGAAAATCACTGCTCTAGATGATCCTTACCACCACCTAAGTATGAGGTGACAGCAACTCCAGGCTGCAGAGGGAACCTCCCAGGAGCACAAAGAGGACATGACTTCTTCACATCTCCTTCCCTCCTCTGTGACCAAGAAGCAAAGATTTAATTGCGGGCTTCATCCTGACTTTACCAGCATGAGTCACTCTTAATAATATATTTGTAGACATTCGTTCATATGAATTTTCAAATTTGAAAATTCTGTCTACTTAGCACAAAGCACCATTTCAAGTCCAGGATTTTCCTCTTGTCTCAGACGTGATCAAGAAGAAACATAAGAAATAATTCTTTTTCTGCATAGAAACACAAACATTTTAACAAATTGATTTTCACTAAAAATGAGAATAAAGAGGTTCTTTTAACATGGAAAGTGAAGGTTTCCCCTTGCATCTAAATATAAGGATTATTTAGCTGACTCAAAGCAGATGGATAAAACTATGATTATAATGGTTGAATTATGGAAAATAATATATAACACAAAGGCTAGAAAACAGAGTTGGAAAAAAAAAGGTCCATAATGGCTTGGCTGCTAAGGACAGTTTCACTCTCATGCCAACACTAAGTGCTCTTCCCAATAAATAACCCAATCAGCCATTATCATAAGCTTCCTCTTGCTAAGATCCTGCTACTTCACATCATTCCTTTTAGCCCTTCCTTGATCCATCTTCCTCCACCTCCAGCCTGGTTCTCCTATACCTACTTTCCTTAAGAAAGCAGTATTTGTGCCCTGTGTACCAACTGGAACATCTGCTACTTAAAAAAAAAAAATCAGATCACCTCCTTGCCTAACATCCTCTAGGGCAAAAAGTTTGGAAGATTCAGCATCCTCAAAAAACAGCCACAGAAGGGGGGCTGGGGTGGGGAAAGCATTATCTTTTCTAGCTTAGTACAGTCTATCTATGTAAACAGCAAAGGAATAACACTTTAAAAATTCCTCAGTACAAGCAAATCCATGTCATCAACAACAGATTGTCTTCCTCTGTCCATAGAAAATGGAGACCCACACATTTTATTTCATTTTTGCACTGCGTCTCCTTTGCAACGCATTATCATATAAAAGAGATATAGCATATATCTTTTACTCTAGAGAACAAAATGCCTGTATTTCACCTCTTTCTCGGAGATGGTTTTCTTATCTCTTTTTTCTTTTCTGTCCCCAAACACCTCCCCAACTGAAAGATAAAAAATATTCCCGCTGAGTTACAGAGAGTACTGTGTTGAAACAGCTTGCCTGAATCCAACTACAGCCCATTTTTCAAAAACTTCTTTTCCACATTTGGTCAGCAGCTCAGCCCACTCCATTCCTTGTATCAGCAGCCTCTTGCCAATTCAAATTCCCATCACCATATACCTCTGCCCGCGAGGCCAGTCCATTTCCTTTATATGTTTGCACTTAATCTGATTCCATTCCTCATGCCTTTTCCATTATTCTTAGTTCATCCACACCACATAAATTATCACCTTTGTTGTCAGTTCCCCATGTGTCCTATTCGCACCAATTCCAAATAAATACCTCTGATTCTCATCCATTTAATCCAAATTAATTCACATTCCCTCTCCCCAACCTCCATCCCTATCTTTACCTCCCTGTTACCCATTTCTCTTTTTTATGACACTTACTTTTCCTTCCAACTTTGTCTCTGAGGAAGATCTTATAGGCAAATACTCTGGGAGGATGCAAGGCCATGCTGCCTGTGTGTCCAGTTTTGCCCTTCACAACTAGTGTCCATGAGCGTCACCACCCCCAGCCCCACTGATCAACCATTGGGAGTGAGGGCAGTGAAGCTTCTTGCTTTTGGGGGGGTATTTAATGCTAGCTAACGGTCTTGTTTCTCATTTGCATAAGCTGTTTTTTGGCTCCATTATCATTGATCAATATCAACAAGAACAGTCAAACTATATTCAACCCTGCTGCTATCTGTAATGAGTTTTACTAGCTAGTTTTACTAGCTAGCAATATGAACCAAGTAGTTTACGTGCATTTGTTCATTTAATCTTCAAAACAATCAAAGCAATCTAGGAGGCTGACACAATTATCCCTATTTTAAAGATGAGGAAAGGAAGGCTCAAGGTCTCAAGTAACTTATTCAGTTCATAAACCTAGGAAGTGGTAGAGCTAGGACATAAACCCACGTCCACCTGACTGCAAAGCCCAGCTCTTAACTACCACGCACTTCTGCTTTTCTAATAATGCATGTGCCTCCTTCCCTGAGTAAATTCCCCAGGGGCACGAGTCTTTCCACCTCAGTCCAGCATAAGGCAAGCAGGTGCCGGGTAACATAATGAGCTCCACCTTTGTAGTCACTCTGAGTAGACAGTGCTAAAAAAAAAAACAAAGCGCCAAATAATGCATCAAGTACAACAGTTAGCCTTCTGACATCTCTGTTTGCAAAAGGGCTCGTGGACTCCGCCAAAAGGATCTCTGGTTTCTACGACCTGTCCAGCCTCCATACTAGGCAGGATACAGCCTGCCAATGATTCAGAAAGGTATCCAGAACCATGAACTTCACAGCCCCAATCTGGCTCAACATTCTTGTCTCGTCCTGCTCCCTCCGGTTTCCCGGTAGGGGCGGGGGCAGGAGATGAGTCATGCCCTAAAGACAAGGAGCACTGCAACTTCTTGCCCTTACTTCACTCACTGACTTTAGAAAGAGGAGAATACAAACAAAAACTAATTCTAGAACCATATACAGTATCAGAGAAGAAAAAACTGACCATAGTAGAAGGCATTAGCCTTGGGGTACATAGAGAACTTCAACCCAAATTCTGATGGGGAAACAGGAGTGGGTTCTTATCCCTGAACCACCAGGATTCAAACGTGTTAGGAGACCATCCCAGGAAGTAAGCTAAAGCCACGTGAAAAATTAAGTTCTAAATTAGAGGAATATATGCCTGACGTTCTGTGTGCAAGGAAATAGTCAGTTTCATCTTCCCATGGGGACAACTTTGAGGTTCAGAAGGGTGATTTCTTCTAGTCACATATTATGTCTTCATACTTCAGAAAAGTTCTTCTGTACAAAGACAGCTGGTGGATCTCCAGAACATTAGAGGTAAAAGGCCCTTAAGAGCCAGACTATTTGACAGACATGGAAAATGAAGCCCAGTAAGAAAGGAATAGGCTCAAAGTCAGGGCAAGTTATAGAACCAAAACCCAGGTTGTTCCGATTTTCTGGCCAATGATCTTTCCACTGTACACTTCTTTGGTGGCTCTCAATTTATACCTTTGGGCTTTTCCCTGCTTAGCTTATCGTGTGCAAGAAGTGTATAAAACCATACAGATAACAAACTATTAGAGACTCACTTAAAAACCATCAATCACCATAATTGCTGCTAGCATCCTAGTAGACCAAGAAGAGACAACACCCCTAAGCTCCCTTCTCAAAGCAGAGCACCCTACTCTTCCAAAGTAGCCCATTGCTCAAAAGGTGAATACAATTCTTTGGAGTCACCACAAAAGTCCTGAGTAAAATACACAGTCCCCATCCCTCCCCCAGCCCCCCTTGCCCCCCCCACACACGGCAATGTAATCACTTTAGCAACTTCTCAGTAACAAGCTCATTAAAAAGCAATTCCGCCATCTCTCCACAAAGCATGCGCCAGAGAACAATGCAAAAGACAGGATGCCAATTAATTATAGAATGATCACATCTAATGAACTCTGAAACCCTCCTGCTGTTGGTGACTTTGATGAAAAATCAGGGATGCTGGGAGAAGAGTAAACAGGGACACCCCAGCTACCTTGTTTAAGCGTGAGTGCTTTCACATGTACCTCCTCAGATCCCAGTGTTGATCAGAACTGCAGAGCCACACTCACAAAACAACACAAGGCATCAGTAAAGCCACAAGTGTCTGCGCCACAGACCACTCAGAGGCCCACTGCCAGAGTCCCTTCAGTTATCCTCAGAACTGCTGGGGTCTATGCTGCGGTTGGCATCGTCTGTGAAAGCAGCTCACAGCCAGCAAGGGACAAGCCCGTGTCCTGTGCTTGGGACATCTTGAGTCCTTCTGCTTACCCCCACCCCCACCCTGGGCCCTCCTGCCTCACTATCACTTCTTGGTCAGCACAGATGCTGCTCCTCGGGACAAGAAGCCCTTCCCACCATGGAGCTACCAGAAGGAAAGAAGAAACCACGTGCGGCCGACTTGTACCACTACCTGTGTGAGTCCTCTGGTGGGCCTTTAAGTGGGAGCTTTTTGTATAAACTTTCCGGCACCCGTTAAACTGACAGCGGTGAACCCTCTTCTTGTTTTCGGGGCATGCTTCTGCCCCTAGCCCTCCTTGGTCACTGTCGCTCTGTCCAGTCTTAACAGTCCCAGCTGCCGCCACAGCCGCTGCTGCTGTTGCGACCCCTCCCACCTTCACAGAGCTGAGTGCAGCCTTCTTGGCCACCAGTTTCAACGTCACCGTGCCATCCACGGCAGAGAGAGTCTGTGAGGTTTTGACCAGATGGCGGCTGAGCTCAGGGGATGATGGGGGCGTTAATGAGGTCACTGCGTTGAGCTGGGCCTGGTTGACGGCTGTGTAGCTGTCCAGAGAAGAGCTGGTTGGCTGGAGGCTGAGGCAGGTCTCAGAGAGCAACTTGTCCCGAGAGAGCAGAATGTCCACTGCTGAGCTCTTCTCACAGATGGTGGCTTCCACGGGGAGCAGCAGGGGGTCCAAGCGCCGGAAGCTCTCCTCAATGCACGGGGGAGGAGACGCACGCAGGAAGCAGTCCAAGTCCTCGCCAAAGGTCTCTGAGATCCTCCTGGGCTCCGTCTGTAGGTAGCGCTCCAATTCAAGGCATGTCTGCAGAGAGGAAGAGGGGGGGAGAGAAACAGCCATCAGAGGCAAAGAACACCATGAGGCCACATGTTGACAGGCAGAGGGGAAGGTCCAGAGAGAACGCTTTCAAAGCTGGTGCCTGCAGTGCTCGGTGGAAAGGTCTGACCTTGTTATTACTCTCTGAATGCCCCTTGGTGAGGGTTTGTAAGGGTCACATCACATGATTTCTAGCTGAAGGAGAACTAGAGCCCCAGAAGAACCACCTCATGTCTTCGAGAGCCCAGAAAACATCAAATGACAAAATAATGTTCTTCTGCCCCTCAGTATAGTTCAGCAGGTAAGGTGCTCCCAGCATCTTTAGGGAGCTTTCTTGCTACCATGTGAACAAGAAACAAATAGAAATAGACAGACTTTTCATACTAACACAAGATTTCCTAGAGGCCACCTTCATTTTTCAAAATAGTCTTGAGCAAGTCGCACAAAAAAGTCAGTTTTCCAACCTGCTCTGAAGAGCAGACCATGTACACTCAAACTAAGAGGTGACCTCAGCAATCAGCCATCAGCAAGCTCTGCCTTGGGCCTGGATGCCCTACCCAGCAGAAATGTAGACTTCTCTAAGGAGTGCCTACCATATAACCCTAGAGGCTTAAGACAAAACCCTCATGGTTCGCAGTAAGTTATTAAAAATACAATTGCTGCATACTTAGTGGCAAGGAACATGAATGCAACTTCAATGGCTTAGCATCTCTAACTACATGATGAAAATAAGTTTAAACACAGCTAATTAGACAATGTAAAATTGGACCAGTTGTATTCCAACATAAAATTTTCATCTGGTAAAGAAATAGAGGAGAAGAATCAAAAAAGTTTAGCTTTAACAAATCTTCATCTGTGGTGCTCATTAAGTCTTTGTAAGATGGTAGAAGTGATTTTTATGGCAAAAGAGATACTTGAGAAGTTTATATTCTAAAGGTCTCCTCACCTGGAAATTCTATTAATACCACTCCAGAATCTTGAATAAAGCTACGACCACCAGCTCAGTTTGCCCTATCTTCTGGATTCAAAAACAACCACTGATGGCAAATACTACATGTGACTAGCTCCAAATTTACCGTCACTGTAAAGCATCTATGTTTTCAACCAGTGATCTGACTCAAGGCTTTTATTTACATTTTAATGATATACCTAGTCATGTTGTATCTGTCAAGGATTTTATTTTGGTGACATATCAAAAGATTGGTTTTTCATCAGACTTCTGATAAAACTCTGCATTGCTGAATCAGCTTTTGGCCTCACTGTTGATATTCTATGGTATAAACTAATGAATGGTCCCAATCTTCATTCAACATGCAAGTCATAATGTTCCTTCAACTACTGTGTTCACAACAAAGTACAAGGCTTTGTTTATACTAGAAGGAGAAGACACAGCAATAGATCCATGTAATGTAGGTGCAGAAGAAACAATCACAAGCTAAACATGACATAAATTTGCAAAGCAATAGGATACCACATAAATACCATAATATAAACTGTGTTCATAAGTTCTTAAGGGTTGAGTGGACAATTAATTCTATACTGCATACTATGAAGGTATTAATCAAGGAAAGATTATTGGGAAAGTAAGTTTTTATTTTGCTTTACTTACTGATTCAATAATAGCTCTGAGTCAGTAGTGGCCCACCAATTTTTATTAGAAACTAACACAACCACTTTCTTGGGTCGAATAATATGCAGTATTCTTACTTGCTCCTTTCCTGAATTCCATATCTCAAAAATTCCCCCTTCCTTTTTCACCTCATTGCTAGAAATCATAATTTACTTCTTTCTAATACTAAAAGCCTCATTCTTAACTCCAGGAGTCAATTCACTTCCACATTATAAGACTGTGTTCCTGAAACCTCCCTTAAATATCCCCTTACCTTCTTGAGCCATTACCCACCCAGCACAGTGCCTGGCACCAATAGGTCTGTAATGTCTGTCAATGATGAAACCCACATTATACTATTAGTTTGCCCATTCTACTTCTTCCACTCTTTGAAAGCCATCTTCTGACATCCTACCTTGGACCATGTTGACATACGACTACTGATAAATGTCTTCTGGAACACAACCGTAAATGCTTCTTGAGCTTTGCTCAAAAAGCAGAACCAGATATTTAAGACACACATACGTTCCAGGTAAAGTCAGCTGAATCATGGGTTATAAGATGTGCCTGAGGCAGTTCCCTGCCTCCCACATGATGACTATTTCACGCGCTCAGTCACCATGATGGACGGCTAGAGTTTTTGTATGCCCTGTTCCTCTATATACATTCTAGCTCAAATACTTGAAAGTCTAAGAAATTGTTATTTTAGAAGGCTCATTATCTTTTTCATATTCAGAATCCTGAGGAACTGAGATATTCTAAATACATTTGCCCACTCTTCTGGGAAGATTAAAAAATAACCTACCCAGTATGGCCTGGTTTGAATTCCAGGAGCTCATGAGTCATACTTATGATCTAAAGATGGAGCTCCCTTTGATCATTAAACCCAATGTGGTAAAATCCGGGCCACTCTGGGGAGGCTATAACTCACAATCTTGATACTGGACCTTCTTATTCCATCTGAGAATCAGACAAGCACATGTGCCCATCAGGATGTGTTGAATAGCCCTGTGAAATCATAATGGAAACATTTTTGTCTTCAGAAACCCACTTCTTATTTGCTAGAGATGAAACTTAGGTAGGTAGAGGTGGTAGCTGACTGAAAACAAGGGTTTAAAGATTTTCTCATCAAGAGTGTGAAGATTAAAATGTTAAAGATTAGGAAGAGATTAACATTAGATTATTTCCAAGCTAATGAAAACATTTATCTCCAATCTTATTTGCAAATGATTATGAGAACTCATTTAAGAAATGCCCCTGATGTTTAATTAGAATTTGAGATATCAGTATTTCTGCATATAGTTTATAACATACACACACAGGTATATACAGAAATAAATGTGTGTGTCCATGTGTGACTATACATACATATATTTCCTAACTCCATCCCCTGAAAGAGGCTACAAGTGAAGATATCCCAGTAGTAAGGAACACGCTTAGTTGGTTTCTAACTATCATCATTCAATAAAGGGAATCAGGGCTCCATGGAGAAACAATTCTTTGATGGGCTGGGGCAAAGAAAATAAAAGATAATCCTAGAATATCTTGTGGTATGAAAAGGTAAAGAAGTGCTCATGAAGTGATAAAGTATGTCAAAATGACTCAGGAGCCAACTTAAAGGAGCTCACCATGGCCAAATCTATGACTCCATATGGATTTAAATAAATGATTCATAAATAAACAACTGGGTGGGAAGGTTCAGGTCCATGATGGAAATAGAAAATTACCATTAAGCAAAGAACAAAGCGATAGAGATCACAAGTAAGAATCACCAGTGCATGCTAATAGCAGTGATGAGAAACAGATACGTGCCTAGTTGCAAAGTATCCCCTCCTCACAAGATACAGATACAAAAATAATAACTTCATCATGGAGAAGCCTGGCAGACACCACTTTAACCATATGATCAAAGTTAGCCCATGGTAGTAACAAATCACATGGATAACAGCCCAATACAGATACTGACAAGACTACAATACAACTCTGTGATATTTCTGCCCAAAATGGACAACCTCAATCTACTCGTGGGACAACATCAGACACATCCAAATTGAGGTTTATTCTATGAAAGAACTGGCCAGTGATTCTTTAGGAGTGTTGAGGTCATGAGGAATGAAGGATGAGTGAGAAGAGTCATAGATGGGAGAAGAAGAAGAAGAGATGACAACTAAATCCTGGTCTGGATACTGGACCAGTAAAAAGGTACTTGTTAGTAGAAAAAATAACATAATTCAAATGGAGTGTATAGATTAGCTAAAGGTATTGTATCAGTGATAATTTCCTCATTCTGATAACTAGATTCTGATTAGGTAATACCAGGGAAAACTGGGAAGAGCATATATGATAACTCTGCATACTATTCTTGCAACTTCTCTGTAAGTCTAAAATCATTTCAGAAAGAAAGATAGACACATCAGCAAACTAAAAGTGTCTCTAGATTGTAAGTCTGGATGTAAAGTTCAAATGTTTGCCCACCAGAAGCAAAGATTTGGTTTCAATGTCACTCTAGCCAGAAAACTCCAAACCTGAGTCAAATGTCAGCTGAATGATAAAGGAAACTTGGAGACATGAGGTTTCTCTCAGCTTGACCTAAAAATACGTGAGGCTTAAGTCTTTGAGTCAACCCCCACGCTTTGAAAAATTCATTGCAGTCAGCAAGGGTAAGGAAGCAGTCCCAAATACAAAGTGATTTTCTTCTATATTTGTAAGTCATAAATGAGGTTTGTGACGACTCTCTGATATCTCAGCTTTGAAATGCATGGCGGCTTCTTTTCCTAGTTTCCTAATAAATATCACTTAAAATTGATTTTGAATGATCACCCTGAAACCTTTTTTAATATACTCTCTTCATGCTTCCCATAGCCTTCTTACTTGTTAAAATATGTGTATTAAAAGTAATAATCCAAGACCTAGTTAAAAACTAAAGAAGACTTCAAACCTATTACTGCCACACCTACTACTTCTATGATAATTTTACTATAAGGAGATCATTCTTCCCTTCTACTTGTTTATTTATTCAATCACTTATTTATATCATTATGGATGTGATGATATTTTAGTCTAATGGATGACAATCCACTATCATCATTCGCTTTTTTTGCTCAATGTTCCAAAGGCAACAGTTGAAAGAAAACAGGATAATTCAAGTTTTGTAACACATATTCAGTTTACCAAATCTCCCCGCTGCTGACAAGAGGCAGTTACTTTCACAGGCTGGAGAAAACTGTAAGACATATGGTCATAGATAGGCATGATGTCAAAGTTACCAAAAGGCTTTTGTTCAACCTGTCCTTATCTCCTCATAAATTACATGAAACTTCCAATTGAGATTGTAAGTACCTTCTGTCTCTTTCACCATCTCCTCTACGATACTTTCCTAAAGGGTTTCCTTCACCTATTTTTCTTCTCGTTACCTCATATCCATATGAGACACAATCTTTCATCTTTCTTCCTACTCATCATTCGTTCATTTGAAGTTCAACATAAAGTCTATCCCCTTTAGGAAGCTCCGTTCTCCTCCCCCCCTGAAAAAAAATGGAGTGAAGAAAATATGCTGACTGTCTACTGTTGAAAGACACCCCTTTTCAACCCTAGACAATTAAAATGTATCTTCAAAATGTACCCTAGAGTCCACAGATTGATGGGATATTTAGTCTATTAAGATTATGATCTTAAAAGCAATGATTTATTCTATAAATCATATGGGTTTGCAAACAGCAAAGTTAATCATTCAGAATTAAATTTAAATTTCAAACTCTGTTACTAAAAATGGCAGAGATATCTAAGTGTGGAAAGTAATGGAGCATATGATCTAGAACTTTCTGAAAAAAATGATGAAGAATCACCTCACAACCCCATTCATTGCCACCATTGTAACTACAACCATGTTTAGCTGGGGAAGACTCTAGTCCAGGCTCATTGATGCCATCCCTCTTCAAGTATTCAGGACACAGAAAGTTCTACTTTTTATTTCTGTGTCCTTGAATTTGAACTTAAGACAAAGCCACCACTCAATAATTGTACTACTATGAGTAATTATTGAGAGTGTTTGGATCCATGTTTATACTCAAGTTGGTAAGTCAAAAAAAAAAAAGTAAGAAATTGCATTTTGTTAATGATTTTATTTTCTGGAATAATACAGAGTCGATGAAATAAAAGGTCCCCTACCACCACTAATGTTTCTAGTCACTTAACAGTCATCTGTGATCCTTTAGCCAGATTCCCATAATCATTCCACCTACCTTACCTCAAAGTCCAAGAGTTAAAAGTACAAAGAGATAAAACAAATTTAGGAAAAGAATATAGATGCCAAAATATGGGAACATGCAGCCTTCAACTTCATGAAAACTTGCAAAGTCATGCTTCCTCTGAGATCAGACCTGGATGTGATGATGATGTGGTGATGATGATGATGGTGATGATGATGGTGATGATGATGGTGATGATGATGATGTGGATGATGATGCTTCTGGATGGGAAGATGTAAACTTTGGTTCTCTGAAAGAAGGTTCACCCGGTTAACTGAACACACAGGTGAGCTGTGCTTGGCTGCCCATGGGAACCCCTCCCTGACAATTACTCAGTGTAGCTTTGTCACGTGCTATTAACCATGATGCCATAATTCCCAGAGAGTATAAAGTTCAGAAAGAGGGAAACGAACCCCTTGCCTTCTCCAAGGGGGGGTCCCCAAACTCAATTACTTTTTGTACTTCGAAATCTTTATATACATCCAAGAATGAAAATTCAGAGTATCATAAAACAAGCAACTAACAGGAGAGCAACAAGCAATGCTCTTTTTTCCAAGACATCTTCTAAAATACTCATTCTTTTCGAACGTATTAGATGCACTTATTCTTCACATTTCTTTACCACACAAAAAAAGTCTGATGTCCCTGACTCCAAAAACCAACTTGAAAAAAATGTAAGATTACAAAGATTGATATTGATGGGAACTTTGTGACTTTCCCCCTTCAAAGAATGCTGTGATGTAATGATTCTGACATACTTCTAGTCTTTTAAAATTAAGTCAGAGTTGAAAGACAGGAAAAGACATAGGAAGCATGACCAGAGAGATCTGGTAGCATTTTTCTCAGGAGGTGGAGAAGGGAAAAGAAACATCATGATTAAGAAACTCAGAAAAACAAATGAGAAGCCCTCAGATGCCCAGCCCTCGAACTTGTTGCACACATTCCTGGGTTTCAACATTTTAAAGCTGGTTTGAGAACAGGGATGATAAAATTGATCCTACCTCATGGCAGAAAGGCTGTAAGAACCAGTGACAAGAACTAACCTTGAAAGATCTAGGAAGAGATTCCTAAGAAGATCTGATGCAAATATTCACTTTTTCTTGACTTTCATTACCAGAAACTATTTGGGTAAGAGAGTTAAGGGAGAATGATTTTGTCTAGAAAACATGGATAACAAGTAAACAGTCTCAATGAAAATCTCTTACTGCATTTTTTAGCTATTAGGTTAAAAAATAAAAAAGCCACATCAATAGCACATCCCAGAGGAACAACAGCATTCCATATCACTGTCAGAACTGCTGAACTTCACGAAATAACCGCGGCACTACAACCACCATCAGATTGCATTCCTTTTGATTGTTTCTCACATCAACTGGTTGCTGGAGCTGAAACCAAATTAAACATTTCCCTCCAGTAATTTGTACATTATGAGAGCCAATGCTGTGAAGATTAATTCTAAACAAACATAAAATTTGTGGAATCTCTCTCAAAATCTCTTCAATGTTTCTCCTCTTCAAACGGTTTTCCACATACAAAGAAAATATTTGTTTGTATATTTTTCCTTGGGGAGGTGGGGGCTTGGAGAGGAAGGAGAGGAGATTAAAGGCCTGGGGAGAGGGTGATGTCTTTGAAATTACTTTCCCCAGGCACGTGATGCAAAGCAGCCTCAAATACTCCTTTCATCTTCCAAAGATTCCTTAGTTGCAGGGCTTAAAAGAAATTTCCCAAACAACTCAAATCCAAATTAAATGTCAAAGCAAGCTTTAAAGTCACATAACCTGGGCAGGGCTGGGAGGTGGTGGCCCAGGCATTAAACTCCATGAAGGCAAGCATTGGGGTTCCCGGCACCTTCAACTTGGAAATCCATTCTTTGTTCATAATGCCTCAAAATTGACAGTGTCCACTAGGGACAAGACAGGCTGCCTTAACTTGGTTCAGTGTTGTTTTTCCAGATGTTACTTTTTGGAACATAACAACTGGAAATCTATTGGTCTGTCCTGTCTGGATAATCGTAGCTGGCCCTTGAGAAGAGTTGCTCACTATTACTTTGCCGCTGGTCTGTAACTCAATTCCTACTGCTGAGTGGTTAACAGACACCCTTGCCCAAGCACAGCTGGATCCCATAAGATGCTCTGGGCTGCTATCTCCTTATTTCCCAGCCAAGCCTCTATTTAGGTTAAAACAGTGGTTCTCAACCTTCCTAATGCCTCAATGTATTTTCATTGTTAAAAAGGGGTTGCGACCCACAGGTTGCGAAATGCTGGAAAATAAAGTAGTGGAAAACCCATTTGTTACTTTGTAGCTTGAAAGCACATTTTATTAGATGTTCTTGTTTCGGTCCTTACACTTGCATGTAAAAAATGAAATTCGTGCCTTAAGAAAAATAATCCTACACAAACTACTGGTTAGGGCAAAGGGGCAGATCTGGACTGAAAGTGACATTTAAGAAGGAGAAAATGCAGAAGAGACACTTCTGAAAGGTAAACTCATGATGGCCCATGACAATGGCAGGCAACTCCTGCCTGGGAAGGAGAGGACTCTACCCAGGAAAACCCAAGGACGGGGGAGGGGATGTCTTTTGGGAGGAGCAATGGTTTCCTAAGGACAACAATGGCTCTGCTGGTTTTTCAGTTCAGCCATTAATTTTCCATAAAGAGCAGTTTTCTTGATGAGCGCTGGTGTCAGGCAGAGCCTGATGCTTCAGAAACCTGTAATTATTCTTGGCTCCCCACCCCCCACAGCTCTGCACCTGTGTCAGGTTCAAGGCACCAGCTGTCCACGTCCTGCCTCCTGCCTCTTCAGGGGTGGGGGGTGAGCCACCATTCAAAACCCAAACTCACATTACTGGCCTCCTCTTCCAAAATGCAAGAACAAAACAAAAATTTTAAACTTACCAATCTCCTCCCTCCCTCCAACGGGTCTTGCCAAAGGAAACAAATAAACATTAATTGGCTGGAGAGCCTTCATTCAACTCGAAATTACTGAAAAACACAGTAACAGAGAAAGGTCTGACAAGGGATTATTAATCCTGTTTACAGTCTGCTCCTGCACACACCCTCCCCTGCCTAGCCGCTCTCGTGAACTCTGTGCACACACTCACACACCCTCCTCCAACTCCCTGGGCCCCTTTACACTCAGTGGCCAAGCTGGGAACATGCCGAACCAATGACATCACCGCCTCTTCCTCTCCCAAATCACTTGCACAGGCTGATTCAGGCTACTGGGATTTTTTTTTTTTTTTTTAAAGCAAACTCATTTCATTGACTCTCTCCTGGAACACTGTTCTATCCATTTCCATTGGGCGAATGACATAGACCCTTCCCCTACCCTCTGCCCACATATGATTACTTCTCATACTCTGAAGCTGTACACGTGTACAATGTTTCTCTCTCTCTCTCCCACTCACAGCTTGCATTTCCCCAAAAAAACAGGTTCAAAGCCCACTGGAGCCCTCAGTGGCAGATGCAATTTAGTGGCTGGTAATCGCAGGAATGTTTTCAAAACTGAGGGCTATTAGGAAATACCACCATGAAATGTTTCAGACAATGTGGGGGCGCTAGGGGGAATGTTGGTTCTACTCCTCGGACCTCATAAGATGGCAGCCAAAACCATAATGAAACCAAACCCGAAGGTGCATTTCCTGACATGGATGGCTGTCCTTTTACTTAGCCTGAGATACTTGGACTTGACTCCCCACAGCAGTTGGGGGTGGCCACATAGGGATCCCAAGTGAAGGAGATAGATGGGCCCTGTGGACGGTGAGGCAGTACAATGAGGGGCTGAGGGCGTTGGCCCTGGAGCTGGACTGCCTGAGTCTAAAATCAGGTATCAGTAGCTCAAGTTACTCACCCCCTCTGTGCCTCAGTTCCCTCATCTGTAAAACTGGGTAACAGCAGTACCAAACACTCAGGAGCACTGTGTGAGTTCAGGCAACTGACCCATGGCAAGTGCTCAGAACAGGGCCTGGCCCACACACGATATATGCTGCAGCTATCACAGAGCTTATGCTCTTTTCACTATATACCCTTGCAGACAATAAAGGAATGTATCAAGGTTATGAAAATGGAATATCAAAAATACCAAATAAGTATCAAAGTCAATCAAGTAAATCTTTGGATATAAAAGACCCAGGAAACTGGGGATGCTGAGTCAAGAAGATCAGCACTAACTACCTGAGTAACTTTAACCTCACTGGACTCCTAAAGGAACTAGTGGTCTGAATTGTGTGATGCTATGAAATAGAAACAGAAGGGCGAAGACGGAACAGTGAGAATGGCTCATCAGTTCCTCTGAACCATGGTTCTACCACTGACTGGGTGAGAGTTTGGAGAGTCAAGAAGAAGGTAGCCCCTCGAAGCTCATGGCTGCTATCACAAGGCCAAAGACACAATGATCCAAATTTATAGGATGCTACAAAACTAACCCTCGCCAGCATCCAGAATGTCAGCTTCCCTAGAACGTGGGCTCCTCACACCAGGCCCTGCACCTGACTTGTCTGCCTCAGGTATGTGGTCAAGTAAGTGAATGAATGAATGAACAAAGCAACTCTCAAATGAACAATCCAATTGAAAAGCCAGCCGTAGTCACAATCCTGGGTAAGCAGGGATTTACAAGTATGATGAAAGTCAAAAATTCTTCCTTCTTCAGCAAAAGGACACGAGAAACAATGCACATGCGTTTATTACCACCATTACTAGAACGACCGATATTTAAAGATTTAGCTTTAGGTCTTATGTATTTGTCTCTTCAATGTTTTTCATTTGAAAAATAAATAAATAAATGCCTTGTTGTCTGGGACAGGTCCAGATTCTAAACTGAAAGGCAAATGTGTGCTCCTGGGGCACCGCGTGGGAAATAAAAGCTATTTCTTTGCTCTGCAGAAAGCCCCTGTCCCCCTCTCTCCTCTCTCTGCCACCTCCTCTTTGCTCCACTGGCCTCCAGAACCCACCAGGAAGAAAAGCAATAAAGACCAGCAGATAAAATGCTATCTTTGACCCTCATTTATTACTGCAGAGAAGAAGTCTCGGGCCTGGGAATCAGGGTTGGTGCCTTCTCCCCCACCCCCCGTGAACACCAGACCTGAGCAGAGAGTTCATTTACTTTTCTGAAACATGGAGGTACCATGCTTACAAAGACCCCGTTTGGCTCAGATTTCTTGCTGCTAATCCTTCAGTGGCCTCCACTATCCCACTACCTTAGCAGGGTAAACCAGGCCCTCAGTGACGTGGTCATATTTGTCTCCACTTGTCCCCCTCTCCCCTTCGGCCACTACACTCCTCATACAAACACACCCCATCGTACCTCTCAGAGCCCTTCTCAGAAGCCAGACTCCCCAGTCACTATAGCCCAGCGTCCTTTGGATCTATTATGTGGCACTCCACTGTCAACTACTTAGACAGTCCTCCTTGGACCCGTCCAGAGAAATCGGCCCAAACATCCCGTTCACTCTCCGTCATACCACCTTGTTTCACTTGATTTTTAGGACCTACCAACTCCTGGAATGATCTAAATTATGTATTTGCATGTTTATTGTTTATCTTTTCCTGTTAGAATGAAAAATCCAAGATGTACCAATGAACCCCCAACACCTAGCACAACACCTGGAAAAGCCATCCAAGACCTGTAAGTTAAAGGAATAAATATATCAACGAAGCCAATCAATCCTGAAATTCCAAGGAAAATTTGAATGTTTCTCTCCAGCCAGGAAATCTACCCTAAAATCCCCATCTTCTTAGGTCAAAAGGCTCCATCATCATTTCTCCCCAGTTTCAGTTTTAGTGCTGAGAAGGCACTCACTGATTCACACTCATCAGAGAAGAGTGAAGTGGAGCCTCTTCTCGAGACAAAGAGGTCAGCTTTGGGTGTTCACACCTGCCATTTCAGACAGATACAGAGCGGGAATTTCTTCTCCGCAGCCCATATTGCATCATGTGCTCCGTGATGAGCAAAACCCACCCCTCTCCTCACCTCCATCATAGGTGCTTATTAACTGCTGTCCTGAGGGAACAAATTCAAGACTGAGGCTCAACGCACTTTATATCATTTACTCCCGTTTCTATCACCTAAGAGGATCTCCCTGAGAAAGGGAACTGGCCTCTGGTCTCCGAAGCACTTGAGTGTCACAGCAATTTGCTTCCCAACATTAGCAGTCCCACCTCCATCAGTCCTTCCACAAAAGTCCTCATATGGCAAGGTCCGCTGAGACACAGCAGTCATCACAAGCTCAAGGCATCAAGGATGCTTTCTGTCAACCTCAGCAGGCCATTTACACACATAAGGTCCTTTGAAACTCCTATTTTGGCTCATTCTCGTGTCTTTCCCATAAATTCCTAAATACAGAAGCATTTCCTTCCCCTCCATTCCCTTTAAGAATTTTACATAAAAAGATATTTCTACTGAGAGGTGCTATTTATTTCAGGATCATTATTTCACAGATGCAGAACCCTCAAACCCTGAGCCTGGACGTGAGCCAAAATCCAATTAAGAGGGTATGGTGTTTGAACTAGGCAAGAGCTGAGGGTGAAAATATTGAATCTAAGCGGTACAGGCTTCCTAGGCGTGAGTGCACGAGTGTGTGACACACACACATGCATACGTGCCACTGTTAATGAAATGCAGATGTTCTTTAATGTACCTTAGATGCCTTTCTCTAAACCTGTCATTGTCCCCAGAGTCACAAAACTGTTCCCTTTCTTATTCATTATCTTAGGCAATAGGAATCTTTCACATGCTGGTTGGGAAAAGATGAGGCGGAGAAGAAGAGATGGGCTCCCATCACATAAAGAAAAGTGAAACTGCTTGGCCCGTTTCTGAATCACGTTACACTACTGCAGATTTCAAATTAATAATTCAATCCGACTTGACAGGGAAGAATCAAGCGCTGAGACCCTGCAGTCTGGCTTGCAGTAGCTGGGCCCCTCACTTAACCTTAGGTAGCTTGCCTGCTACCGGATGACATGCACTTTCAAGCGCAGCAGACTCATTGAAGAAGAGACACTAATTTGAATCATCACTGCCATCCCCTCTCCCCTTTGTTCCTGTCTGAACCAATTTCCATACAGTTTCAAAGAAATCATCAGCCCATGCAAAGGGGAAATCCCTATGGAACAAGAACTACATTACCAGCATAAGGGGGGAAATCTAATTTCCAATCCAGTTGCTTTGTTGTTTCAACCTCCAAGGAAGGTTGCTACATATGCACAACACAAATTAAGTTTTAAAACACCATCGTGATGTAAAATTAATAAAAACTCTCATGGGGAAAAGGTGGTTCTTGCCACAAATCTCCTCATACAATGAAGGTCGACTCTACCAGAGCTCGTGGGTGGTCTTGGTCTTTGAGGTCTCTATCTTCTCATCCAACAAAATATTTAAGAACAGCATATACCCATCGAAACCACTGCATGTGCTATGTATAGTTTATGGGGAATTAGCTCTTAGTCTGAGTCAGTACATACATTAAGAATTCTTAAACTACCTTGTTGACAAACCCCATGGAAATGTTTTAATGGTTCAAATTAAGTATTCCTTTTTGGCATGACAAGATATGCCGATGCAATTTCCTAGTGCCCCACTTACTGGAATAAAACTTATGGCAAGACACCAGTATGACTACATCATTAATTAACCTGAATCACATACCGGAACATTGCTGCTAATAAAACTCCCCTATAAAGAAAACATGTTTTCTCTACTGAGTATCCTGGAATGTGAGTCCCAGCAGAGCCACTGCTTTAATTAAGAAGATATTTTGATGTTTGTATCTATGCCTGCGAATGCCACAAAAGTTGGTCATTTTTGGCTTGATCTTCAACAATTTGAGTTCTTGCATGTGTTTTTTTGGAAAAAGAAAAGGGAAATGGCATCCTCACTATCATTTTTTGCTAATGACACCATATGAGCAAAAGGATCACTTTTGGTACGGTATGGATGCTTTTTCTGCACCCTTCTTAAAAGCACACTCTGAGCTTCCAACCCAAGATTTACTGAATTGCAGATCTATAGGAACCTTCTATTTTCTCTAGAAAACAGGCTGACAGAAACAGGAACAAAGTCAAAACTGTAATACCCAGATAAAAATGGGACTTTTTGGCATGGCGCCTATCATAGCACAGTGGTTGCAGAGCCAGCCACATACACCGAGGGTGGCGGGTTCAAACCCAGCCCAGGCCAGCTAAACAACTGCAACAAAAATACAGTCGGGGGTTGTGGTGGTGCTTGTAGTCCCAGCTACTTGGGAGGCTGAGGCAAGGGAGTCACTTCAGCCCAAGAGTTTGAGGTTGCTGTGAGCTGTGATGCCACAGTACTCTACCAAGGGCAACATAGAGAGACTCTGTCTCAAAAAGGAAAAAAAAATGGTACTTTTCCAATCTATTCCATGTGAAATAACACACGTTTTTTTCCTTTCACAGAAAATCATTTTGTGAAAAGCATCAGAAAATGCTTATTAATATTTATCATGTAACTTCTCAGAGAGCCCTGTGAGACCATATAGGCAGCAAGAATTAAAATCTCCATACTATTCATGGGGGACCTACGTTAGTATAGAAAATGGGAGTTTTTCCTTGTTCTATGATCATACAACCAATAAGAACCAAAAGTTTCTTGGCTACTAATGATTAGGCTTTTTTAAATTCAACCATAAACCTTCCACCAAAGATTTCAAAACATTCTAAAACTCCAACAAACCACCACCCGATAAAGATTCGGGATCTTCGCAAGTTGGAAACAACATCAGATCCCAAACTTCCTTTCATAAGCTTTCCAACCACATTTCTCTAAGTAATCTCTCCCGATGAGACTGGGGCCGAGTGGTCTCGGTTTTGACAATATCCTTCATTATAAGAGATTTCTGAGATTTCTCTGGTCATCATAACTTTGGTTGGATTGTTAAAAGTCAAGGAGATTTCAGCCATTTGAACTGTCAACATCAAGTGTGCTACTGAGATAAACAGTAATAAACTAGAATCTTTTTTTAAGATTTGAACTGGGAAGACTTATAAACACAGTTTACTGAAAATCTTATTTTCTTTATTTATTTGATTAAAGCTAAATACACAGAAACTCAAATTATAAAACTTTTAAATTGTTTTAAAGGGAGGATTAAATTTGCTATTTTTTTAAACTCTTCATTTTAATAAACATAAAAATACAAATGTGACCAAATACGATTCAATATTTTTTCTTCATAGTGTGCCATTCAGAATAACGGTTCTTGGCTCATTTTCAACACCAGTATTATCAATCACCCTCCCTTTTGTTCAAAATCAAACAGAAAATGCACCTAGAAAAAGACTGTGAGATAGAAGCAGCAAGAAGAGAAGTGAAAATAGGACGATTAAAAACAGATGTCCAGCAAGCACCTCATTCCGATAGAAAAATCCTGGTTGCCAATAGCTATCTCTTATCAGTAACGTACTTCTAACCAAGAGGACCCATTAAACTTTGGGAAGCAGATCGGCTCAAGGGGAAAATTTATACTTGGCCGTGTTCCCTACATAGAACCTAAACGTTAATTTTAAAGTGGTTTTGTCTATAATCGTCTGGTAATAACAGACTAAAAAGCAGGGTGGCCAGTGAGTGAAGAAGATTACTGTGATTTAGAAATGTATGGTGGTGGAAAGCCAGCTTTGTTAAAAATTAGGAAATTTAGCATTTCGTCAGGAAGGGGTGCCTAATCAGTCTTAAATGCTAAAATCCTTCAACTTTGGGACTTTTTGTAAGCAAATTAAATCAAAGTCAATGTGGGGTCATGGAGATAATATGCACAGAAAACAGGAGGACCCACACCAGCTCCTTCTATGTAATTAGCTACGTGTCCTTCCTCAACCTCCTCTTTGGTCCAGAGGTATTATTAAGTGGACTAGCTACATAAAATTCTTTCCTTTATTATAGAAAATCCTCTGTTCATGTATAATAAATTTCTCATGATCAAATCTTGCTTGTCTATGGAAAGCAGGTATGAGGAAGATGGAATTTACTATGCGGATCCTTCTGTTTATAAGAGTACCAATTTCAGACTGGCCTGCAGTTCCTACTCAGACCAGGTCTCATGAGACAAGGACACATGATTGTCCTCGGGGTGCTGGCGTGGATAGGTGTTATTTCTGAAGGTGCCTTCCTCTAGAAGGTCAAACCACTTACGATGAATCTAGGCTAGGATTCAAACTCAAAAACGTAACATACATTAGTGAAACAGTCAAGAAATGGACAGTAGAGTGGGGTGGGGATTGTGGTAAACCGCATAGTACAGTCATATACCTTCTAAAAGGAGGAAGTTGCCACATAGCTCCAATTCATGATAGCAGGTGCAAAATGGAGGTCCAGAGTTGGTAAATGTTGTTAAAAGCAGCCAAAAATCCAGAGAGTTTATGTGAAATTTCCCCAATTTTTAAAATGTTGGTAACTAGTATTAAAAAGTTAGAGTGCATAAGGTAAACAAAGAGCACACAGCTGCCAATTGGAGATTTCTGTTCTAAATGAAACAGAACAGAAAAATGAAAAAGAAAAGGAGAGAGGCATATTTGGACATTACTTTCCTCCTTGTGGACCCCAATTACAGGTATGACATAGCTGTCTCTCAGGGTTGATACCAGCTGGGCAACCTTAAGCTTCACTTCCTGCCAAGTCTCCCTAAGAAACCCCTTCTTTGAGCAGAGATCCATCTGGAGGAAATGATGATGAGTGGCACTTCCATCAGATCTCTGCTGAGCTCCTCTGACCTGGAGGAATCCCTGCTCCCAAGAAGAATCTTGTCCCAAGGGTAAAAGATACACAGAGATGACACCATGAAAAGTCAAGCAAGAAGAGACAAGAGCTATGACAAACCCATAAGAGCCCTGGGTTCCAGCACCAACTTTTAAACTTCTTTTGGGCTAAGCACCATGTTTGGCATAATCAGTACCTGCTCAGTAAATACTCCTTCCACAAATTGTTTACAAATCTTGATTAGGGGCCACTACTACTTGCATGCTCTTCTCTGAAGTGACTGAGAGATTGGTACATTTGCCCAGTAGTATAATGACTGGGAAGAAATAACTATGAGGACAAACAAGTTATACTTGTGGAGCTCTGTTGCCTTTTCAAGGACTATTTTCTTGTACTTCTTTTAAATTAATTCAACAATCATTTACTGGCCATTCACTTTGTATTAGACAGTGTGCTAGAGACTTCAGTGTGTCCCAGGGCTCAACACCTATCTATGGGGCGTTGAGAGTATATAGGGGCAGAGGGATAGAAAAGCCATATGCCACTACTAACAGGGAAGGTGAAAGTGTTATGGCAAGACAGTGAAGAAAATCAGTGAAGGCTGCATAAAGAAGTCACATTTGTGTTACAGCTTGACAAATGAATGAGCTTTTGCCAACCAGAGAAATGGAACATTCTAAAAAGAGCCCATGAGCAAGGATATAGAGGCATGAAAGCCCCACTGTGTCTTTCAAATGAGCTAAGCAGTTGAGGGACCCTGGTGCACAGGGTATATCTTATATAGCAACAAGAATATAAATGTCTTAACACAATAACTAAGAAAATGCAGTGAAGGCTATGTTAACCAGTTTGATGAAAATATTTCAAATGGTATATAAAATCAGCACATTATACCCCCATGATTGCGTTCATGTATACAGGTATGATTTAATAAAAAAATAGAGAAAAACTAAAAAAAAAAAGAAAACAGAAAAACATCCCTAGGGCCTAGAAAATCTCAAATATTTTCGGTTAACAATTACATTGCTGGTTTGCCTGTGGTTGAGCTTTACCAATGTACTTACTACTGGCAGTGGGTGGCCAATTTCTCTAGATCCTCAGTGATAACACAAGAAAAGATTAAAGAACTCAAAAGACATCTAAAAAGGCCCACAGCCAGGCAAGGTGTCTCACGCCCTATAATTCCAGCACTTGGGAGGCTGAGGCAGTAGATTGCCTGAGCTCACAAGTTCAAGACCAACCTGAGCAAAAGTGTGACCTCGTCTCTAAAAAATAGCCGGGCGCTGTGGCAGGCACCTGTACTCCCAGCTACCTGGGAGGCTGAGGCCAGAGGATCACTTAAACCCAAGAGTTTGAGTTTGCTGTGAGCTAAAATGCCACAGCACTCTACCCAAAATAAAATAAAATAAAAAATAAAAAGGCCCACTATTCATACTAACTTGCCAAATAATATTCCTAAAACTAAATGCTGGGGAGTGGGGTGAGGGAGGGGGTAGAATCATTTGAAGCATTTTCTTTTTCAGATTTATACATACATAACAAATCACAAAATGACAACAATAAACAAAAAGATAGAAATAAATATTACCAAAAAAAAAATTTAGCTTAAAAAAGTAAAATGGTTCTGAGTCAAGCACTGAATTAACTTCAGCTCAAGTTGCCTGGTAGCTGAAAGTAATGAGTTAAGAAATTCTCATCATCAGATAAAAGAAACGTCAGTTCTTCAGAGATCAGATGATCTGTACACTTAAGGTTTAAAGTAAAAGGAGAAGGAAGAGGACAAGAAAATGTGGAAGAGAAAAAGAAGAAATGAGAGGAGGAAAAAGAATCTCTCCCCTTCCCCAAAACAAAAAAAGGTTGAAATTTCTTCATTATTTATAAACCCTTTTTAATGTCTCCTGGGCTGGAGGACAGAAGGTTCAGGGCTTGAGTATGTTTTTCTGCTTTGTAGCTGCTCTCTGTTGATGTTTTTCTGGCTTTCTAAGCAAAAAGGAAACCTCACCCATTCCTGTAGTCAAGCATTTATGGCCATGCCAATAACCCGAGCGGCTCCTTGAGCAAATGGATCTGGTGATGGAGCTGCTACTGCTCCGTGGCTACTGCTCAGGTTCAACGCTGGCAAGTTTAGTGAGGGCTGCAGGGCCAGGCTAGCTCATCAAGCAGGCACATCTGACCTCTGGAAACCTAGCCCTAGTCTGAAGCTTCCAGATTCAAAACAAAAGCTCCAGGGCTGGAATGAGGATTGGAGGAAGCACACTATGAGATTGGGCCCACCCCCCTTCTATCCCACACCATCCCCCATGACTGAGCAGCTCACAAAATCAATAAAGCAGCATTATTAACTCTGCAATATCATAAGAGAAGCCTTCGCTCTCTGCCTTGGTGGAGACAGAAGACTGGGGAAGGGCAGGCTGGCTCCAGGGGAAAGGATGCTTCATTAAAGTCTCAACTCCAGGGAGGCAACTTCTGTGTAAGCACAACAGATGAACCCCAGTGCTCAAGGGCTCCCTTAAAAATCCTGGCTCTTGTCTAGCAGTTGTCAAGGAGGGAAAGACTATAGCTAGACTCAGCAAAAGCTGGATGGCAAAGAGTGTATTCGGTGTAGACTTGCCAGTGAGTAAAAACATCACGCCAGGGGCTGACCCAAAGCAAAAGTTTACAATGCATTAAGCAACATGACACTCCATCTGCACTCACAAATTTTAAAGCACTCACTGTTGTTCATTTTGCACCCTGAGTTCTTGAGTTACCCATGAGTACCAAAATGAACATTTTCAAATTTTCTCACAGGAACAAAATACAGAGCTATGGCTATACCTACAAGGCAATGAAACCACCAGCCCCATCCTTGTGTTCCTTCTAATTTGCCTAAAACACTCCCCCCAAGCCAGGATACTGTTCCCCTCCCGTAGGTCACATGACCCAAACCTCTCTCACTGAGTTCACATCACCAACAATGCTCACGCTCAGGACATCCAGTGACCAGGGATTTGCTGAGTCTTTCCTTTCCTTTGAAGGCAAGCACTGGTCTCTCTGTTGCCCTGCCCCTTTCCCCAGGCATTGTCACTATCTGTCATTGCAGGGCTGTAAATCCGCTGACAATAAAGACAATAAAGTAAGTTTGCAGACACATCTTAATCCTCAAATCCTTCCTCCAATCATACAGATCAAGTAAATGCCTTATCTTTGGAAAGCCATGGTTGGCTGTGGCTTCTCCCATTCTGGCATTTGATTCTAAGCATAAGATTAAACATCCCCCTGTTGCGAATCAGACTTGCATCAATTCAATCCATTTGCTGTTAAAGAAGTACAGCTCTTCCCAGAAAGGTCTTTTTGTGTTTGTTCTCATTTAGCTACATACGAAGCCAGAATCAGACAGATGTAGCCTGATGTATCTATTGATATTATTCACATCTGTCAACACAGGACAACTTGCTAATCAGTCTGGGCCAGAATTTAAGAAATGGACCACTCATCTAATCTATAGCTGAAAAAAACAAAAACAAAAACAATTGCCACCACTGATTACTATAACCTGCCCCTTGCTTTTACACACATAGACTTTGTTAGGGAATATTGGACAATAACATATCAATAAGGCCTTAACTAATAGGTTCAGCCAAAATATCCCACCTGACATGATTTAAGATGCAACATGGAGAGACCCATTAACTTTTCCTAGTGTACACTTCTCCCATTTTCCCCCCAATGGAAGCAGTGATATAAATCTACTACGAAAAAAATTTAAAAAAATTTAAAAAAACCCTTGAAACAATAATTCATTTCTTCAACACTAACAATAAACCTACAATATGAAGTATGACATTTTTGCTTAAGCAAAATGAAAACTTTAGTTAGGTACAAAGAAGGGAAGTTATAAAACCTGAAAGGAGACTCGTAATAAATGAAATACAGGTGTTTAAAAGTCAGAAGTGTTCTTAAATGTCGGTTCTATTTTAGATTCTTTTTTAGTATTAACTGTAGACTTCCAGGGAAAAGTTTTGAGAAGAATATTTTTGAGAAGATGAATAGGAACATTCCTTGACAATATCAGATGTGACCATGAAAGTTATTAAAGAACATTCTCTCTGGGCATCCTATTCCTGTTCTTATATCCCAATCACAATCCACATTTCTGGGTCCACCTCTAAACACTAGGCATCGTGGCACCAGGGTAAGGAAGGTCAGGTTCACTATTACTCAACCTACCACCATACTTGGCATATGGAAAGCCCTCAAGAAAGGAAGAAAGGGAGGGAGGGAGGAATTAAGTAAGGAGAAATAATTAAAAACTCAAAGAAAATAAATTACAGTTACAAAATAAAGCATTCTCTACTTCCTTTCCAAGAATCCCAAGGGTTTATTATGAATGAATGGGATCATCTAATATCTTCATCCTTTGTTGAGGAATAGTGGACTCTCATCTAGAAATGGCCAGCAACCAGAGGGCCAAGGGGCTTTTCTGATGTAAAGTGACCAAGAAGAGGCAAATGGAGAGGTGCACTCCTAAAGGATAAGACTTCATCTCTGCAGCCAGGGTGTTCTAGAGATTCTTCTCTTCTCATCTCCCCACTTATACCACCCTTCCACTGAGGCTGCTGGTCTATAAAACCTCTCCCTTTTCACTAGCAGGGCAGGGTGGGGGAATTAAAGACCCACTGAAATGTTGCCTGTCTCTTGGTCTTCATTCTCCTCAGGGGAAGCCTTCCCTTGTCCTGTGTTTCTCTACAGAGCCTCCACTCCCACAAGTAAATAAATATCTTCCAGGATACCCTAGAAGTAAAGCTTCCAGACTTCCTTTTTCTGCCTTTACTTATTAGGCCAAAAAAAGGTGATTGGTAATATTGGAAGAAAGAAACAGAAAGAAAAAATAAAAACTAGTGCATGGTTCACTCATCTCTCAAACCCTGAGCTGAGCCTGCCCTGAGCCTTCCCATGGAGGGCTTCCCATGAATGGGCTCAGCCCATTTTCATGATGGAAGCACCTTGGGCCAGGACTCAGTGTCCTGACTGAAGGCCAGATAGGACAAGTAGGGCGTGGAGATTCCTGGCAACCTGCTGTTCTATACAACACACATTTTCCCTCCGGTGTCAGCCCACAGACTGGAAGGAGCTGGGGACAGGGCAAATGTGGGGAAGCTGGATTGAAACTCTTACCAACTGGGTCTAAGTCCAGCTTTAGCAATAACAAAGCTGATATTTGACTTCTACCCATATGGTACCTGTATCTACTTTCTCAGGTGAAGAGAAGGGAGAAGTGAGGTTCATTTATTTTTCCCACTGAAAGAACAGCAATTGTACAATGATCACCCATTGCTGGTGGCCAAAATTACTGATCCTCTCAAGAAATCTGTATTTTTCTTAACAGATAAGCTTTCAAAAAAATATACAAACATAGGAAAACATAAGTGATCCACCATTCCATCACCTAGATTGCTCTTAAGAAAATTAAAAGTAATGGTCCTCTATGATCAAAAATATTTACACAGAACAGAAAAGGTATAAAAAGTAAAGATCTCTTTGCCACCTAGAACCCTCCTTCCCTTCTCCTCCAAACTTTCAAGTGCTTACAGATATCCTTTTATTTAAAATGCTATTTATACATATCAACATATGCAATAGACACTTTCATTCCTCTTTTTTTCTCACTCACACAGAAGATAATTGGCTTTGAATCTGAACAGATGAAAGGCCCCAAGTGCAGAAAAGCTGAGGTGGGAGAGGCTCGCATGCTTCTCGGCCCCCACGCCCCTGCCCCCGTGCTCCAGAAGGGCTTCGCTCTCCTTTCCAGGTGTTCCCCTACTACACCCACCTCACTCCCTTGGAGCAAGTGCTCAAAATAAAATAAGCCTTAGGACAGCTCTGTAAAATGTCACCAGTGAAACTGGGGGAAGAGTACATGGTCACTTTGTACTGTTTTTGCAACTTATTATGAGCCAATAATTACTTCACAATAAAAACAGGTTTTAAAATGAAATAAATGAGGGCTTGATGGTGAAAGCCACGTGGAGGAACCCTATAGTGAGGGGAGAAGTAATTAATTAATGATGGCAAAGATCTGGGATAACATAGTAAGCTGACTACTAACATCAGCCCCTGGCCTTGGCACTTCCATAATCTCTGCTAGCCAGGGTGGTAATAACAGCCAGTTTCTGAAATGTTTCAGGACGCATTTGATTTTCTGTAAAGAACAAAACCATGTTTTCCAATA